>CATIWQ010259518.1:0-14313 GCA_949673415.1 Euphorbia schlechtendalii | reverse complement strand
AAATGAAAGGTATAAATGTCATTTAAATGTTCTAACAAAAAATAGGAAATGGATTTCCATATCCCTCTGGCGAGATTTCACATAAACACAAACAATTCCACGGATTTATAATTCATGGAATTTAAATTCCAAATTTGACTTTCTCAAACGTAAAAATAAAGATTTGGAAATGAATTTCTAAAAAAAGACTTGGAATTCATTTTTAGCAAGCAAGTTTTTAATGTAGTGTTTTAAAATTGGGGCTACAAGCTTAGTCTATTCAAAATTGGTTGATTGACAAACTTCGGTTTAGTTGTGCCTTGACATCAATAATATATTAGGGTAAATAATTATAACGTCCCTTGAGCTTGCACTAATACATTACTACATAAGTTTCGTTAATATAATTATTACCTCCCTAAATTTTGTTTCCATCCAATTATAACATCCATTTGTTATAATTTTACACTTTTTCATCCAAATATATGATATATTGATAAAATTACCCTTGTCTTCATTATTTCATAGAACTTGTTACAAATTATAGTTTTTTTTTGTATACAATCTTAGTAGCGTACATATATTATAAATCTCCATTCATTGATTATGTGTGGTTTTGTATGGTGGTTGTCAAGTCCTATGTATATTAAATCGATTTGGATTCAAATATTTAGTTTCCTCTACTATTAAACTAATATAAAAGTAAAAAAATGGATTATATAGAAAATAAACTAAAAAAAATTCCTAATGTACAATTACTTGACAAATAACATATTAGAGGTTTTGTCAATTAATCAATTCGTTATTTTCAAAAAAATTTACGTTAGTGCCTACATTTGTATTATTAATTCATTATTCATATAATTCAACCTTTTCTAATTTTTATAAATTAATTAACACTGAAAATAGAATTCATTAAATTAAAACCGATTTAACCATAAGAAAATCAATGTGACTTGCACTCTTTTATCAATTTCCAGTGCTAATTTTGAATCATTATTATAATTCAACAAATTAAGCTAGTGATTATCAAACTATTAATTATTAATTAATTCAATAGACACATATTACAGTATTTTTTATGTTTGTACATTTTAGAAAAATGTAACATCAATGAAAATCTGTTATAATTTACAATAATCAAGAAAATCAAAGTCAACTCGGGCATAAATAGGGGGAGCATATTAGCATTAAAATTCATTTTCAATGTGTATATTATTTTTTTCTAAATTTTTGATAATTTTCTTGCAAATGTCCAAAAATATGTGAGAAGGATCAATTAATAGATATCAATGAACAAATATTAAAAACAAACATATAAAAAAAAATAGAAAGAGACGATTGAAAAAAATGTTTGATAAAATTTGTTATGAAAAACAAGTTGGATGAATAATAAATGAAGATAAGGGTGAGTTTGTTAATATTTCATGGATTTGGATGGAAAAGTGTAAAAAATATAACAAAAGAAGATATTAGTTAGATGAAGATAAAATTCAGGAAGGTAATAATCATATTGATAAAACGTAAAGAGACGGTCATAGTTATTTATGACCATCAAATTAAGTATGATAGCTTATAAGATAATAGAAATAGAATGAATAATTTAGGTTTTGATGTTTTCAACTTGGGAAAGAGACCAGGCCTAAATGTAAGCCTTCTAAGACAGCAGAAACTACAAGAATCTTTTTGTTTCATCCGAACAATTGGGCAACAAAAATTCATTCGTATATCCATAAAATGCATTTTACAATCGCCTTGTTCATTTTGTTTGCTGAACTTCTTCATAAAAATCTCATGGATGCAAATTAACATCTCAAATCTGAATGGCAAGTTCCAAAAACAGAAAACATATTTACCTCGTGCTTCATTCGTATTACAGCCAGGAGACGGTGGTTGACTGGGAAAAGACCCGACATAATAAATAGTGATAAAAGAAAATAAAAGCATATTAAGGAGACCTTGCAAATCCCCAAAATCCCATGCTAACTAGCTACTCTTTGGTTAATTTTGCTTCCTTCCTTCCCTGTTTCCTACTTTTATGGTAGTCCACTGCGCACTTGCCTAAATCGTTTCTTTCCATTAATCACCACATATGGCTGTGCCATTGCGCACTTCCTTGCTACATAATACTACTTCCCTTGCCATGGCTGCTGCTGCCTCTCTTCCTATTCCATTTCCCCCTCTTTTCCGTATCACCGCCAGACCTCCCTCTTCCACTATGTTTTGCCGTTGCTCGCTCGATTCCAAGTCTCCTGCCGTCGTTGGAGAAGATCTGTTCTCCCTTGCTTCCTCCTCCCGTAGCCAATTTGATTATTTGGGTCAGAGTACCAAAGGCGATTTGAATCTCAATTTCGACCATCTTCATTCCATTGGTATTCCCCCCCATCTCTTTCATTTGCTGCTTTTTAGTTTGTAGTTGCTGTTGTCTTATCGTTTTTTTCCTGTTAGGGATGGATAAGCCGGATACTTTACAAGGTCCCATTGAGGAGGTTGCTAGGATGGAAGCTGAAGAAGCTCAGAATTTGCTTCAAAAGCTGGGCATACCGGTGCTGTGAGCCATCCTTGTTTTTTTCCTTCATATTTTGCTTTTTATCTTGTTGAAGATGGTTATGGTTTTTGTGAGCTTTGTTTATCTGGTATAAGGCCATTGGGGCAATTAGCGCTTCTCAGTTTCTATGTTGCCCTAGTTCTCTGTAGTTACATGCTGTTTGTTGAATGTGATGTAGATATGAGACTCCGAACAGTTCGAATTGTATAAATTATTTTATCAAGGGCTTTTGTGGATGTTTTTTCTGCTCTGATAATGATCAACACTGGTGTGCAGAGTCCTTCTTCTACTAGAAATTCCCCGAATGGTGTATTTTGCAGCCGTACCTTGAATATGCGGTCTATTAGCGCCATTGGATACGACATGGACTACACTTTGATTCATTACAATGTGACGGTATATATTTGTTTTTATGTAATTACATCCTTATTGACCCCAGTAGCTTCAATGTCACTGCATTGCGTAACCCAAAAAAAAAAAGCTAATGTAATGATTATATACTGACTCATAAAGAGTTATCATTGATGCAATCCATTGAATTTATACTGTGGCAGGCTTGGGAAGGACGGGCTTACGATTATTGCATGGAAAATCTGCAGAACATGGGTTTTCCTGTCGATGGACTTGCTTTTGATCCAGACTTGGTGATTAGAGGATTGGTCATAGACAAAGAAAAAGGCAATCTGGTTAAAGCTGACCGTTTTGGCTATGTAAAGCGGGCTATGCATGGCACAAAGATGCTCTCTACTCAAGCACTCAGGTCTGCGCTGAACTGCATATTTCTGCATTTTTATTAATGATAGTCATCTATTTGAGTTTGTATTCTATGCTCAACCATTAATTGTTCCATCAGTAACAAGAAAAGTGTAAGACCTTAACACAAGTCCCTTAAAATCATGTATAACATGAGGAAAAGCAGTAACACAATGAATATGTGAGAGATATTCAATGCAGCACTGAATGTACAATCTTGGTTTGTGTATATCTAGACACCAGATATTACTTTTATCAAAATTACAAAATTTTTATTGGATATGGTGTTTGTGGTAAAGCTGTTGTGATGTTTTGTATAGTAGTTCTTAATTTTCTTTGCAATGAAGTGAGATATATGGGAGGGAACTGGTAGATTTGCGGAAGGAAAGTCGATGGGAGTTCTTGAATACACTGTTTTCTGTATCAGAAGCTGTGGCATACATGCAGGTAACAAGAAGTTGTAGTGCTATAGCTTGTTACTCTTTGCATAAAATTTCTATTTACCATGAAGTGTTTTGACTCCCTGTTTTCCTTGTCTCTTTAGTTCAATTTTCTTGCATATGGAGTCTAGGTACTTCACTTTTCACATTAGGATCCTGTAATGAGAATTCAAGCAAGAAACACTCCAACTTGTAATTTGATGTGAACTTGTATGTGTGTTCATTTGAAACTTAAGTTCTTCTGCATGAAAGTGCATAATCATGAAGCAGGAGCAATTCAAGCAGACTTACACTAAACACATGAAGCAAATCTTTAAAAATAATTCTAAAACTCCACAAGACATAAAATATATTTCTGAAGTAGTGAAATATTTTGGCAACACAACAGCTTCAGCCTTTCCAAGCTTATTCTAGTATTTGGTAGGCTATGTGCATTCATATGACTTGCCTTGCTTTTCTGAGCAGTGTGTAAGAATATCGTATTCCTTTTGGAGGGAACATTTTGACATTGATACTTCCATCATCCTAGTACATTAAGATACTTAAACCCTTTATTGTAGTGTAAGTTATTTTTCTCTCATACTAAACGCTTCTCATGAGTTTTCTCATAGATGGTTGACCGTTTAGACGAAGGAGCTATAGCACCAGGAATCGGCTCACTTGACTATAAAGGACTTTACAAGGCATGTTCTCTGCGGATTGTTTATTTAAACATATATAACTAATATTAGTTATTTTTGTTGATCTTTGTCACTCGGCTCATTTTTCAGGCTGTTGGGAAAGCTCTGTTTCGAGCACATGTTGAAGGCCAGCTCAAGGTAACTCTACATTACGGGACGTATTTTGCGTGTTAGAGTTTTGTACAGAAGATTTACTGATTTGGATGTCTTTATAACAGAGTGAGATAATGTCAAAGCCTGAATTGTTTGTTGAACCAGATCCAGAATTGCCTTTAACACTTCTAGATCAAAAGGAGGTATGGCCCTATGCTTGTAATTTCATATCATTCCTTTCAATTATTGTAGTCATATGTTTGACTCCGATATTTTGGTGGCAGGCTGGTAAAAAGCTTTTGCTTATAACAAACTCAGACTATCATTATACAGACAAAATGATGAAGCATTCATTTAACAGATTCCTCCCAAACGACATGGGCTGGCGTGATTTATTTGACATGGTGAGTAAAGCTCATTTTTCTATTTTATCAAAAGTCAGGCTGCCGGAGAATATATGCTCTGCACAAGCTTTCCTCCTCAAAGCATGTTACAAACGCCATTTCAGAGGCATTATTTTCTCACCTTTTATGATGCATTTTGTGATTCACTGGTATAGGTGATAGTATCAGCAAGGAAGCCTGAGTTCTTTCAAATGTCACACCCGCTGTACGAGGTGGTGACAGGAGAAGGTTTGATGCGCCCTTGTTTCAAAGCTCAAACAGGTGATTTACTGCTTTAATGGAAATAGAGATTACTATAGTACTACTAGTTGATGGCCTTCTACATTGTATGTTGTTTCGTTTTCCTCTGCAGGAGGGTTGTACTCTGGAGGAAGTGCTCAGATGATCGAGAACTCCTTGAATATCCATGGAGATGAGATATTGTATGTGGGTGACCATATATATACTGATGTTAGTGTATCCAAAGTCCATTTAAGATGGCGAACAGCGTTGATTTGTCGGGAACTGGAAGACGAGGTCAGCACTTTCATTTTACATAGTGTTTTTCAGTTCATATTTTGTTAGTATTTTGCGTAGCAAATACTCCTAACCTGAAACATCCGAAATCCACTAAAATCAGTGTGCACTACAGACCAGCCTTACTAGTTAGAGTTGAAGTAAAAAACATGTTGAGAATGGTTACTTTATGAAATTATATAGGCCTAATGCATAGTTTGCCCCCTGAACTTTAAAAAGCTTTACCCCCTGAACTTGCAAAATGCACCAACTTGTAAAAAATCACCACTTTGCCCCCTGATTGACACGTGTCAACTTCTGGTGGAGAGAGAAAAATGACATATTTGAAAAGTCAAACCAACTAGAAGGTGACATGTGGCATTTAGGAGGCAAATTGGTGCTATTTTACAAGTTGAGGGGGTAACCGGGTGCTTTTAAAGTTTAGGGGTCATTTGGCTTTCGAGGCCAAGTTGAGGGGGCAAATCATGCATTAAGCCAATGATATATATTATTGCATTTTATCTTTTCTCAAAAGAATTTGTATGAAATTGATTTTTAATATGATATTGATGTACTTCATTCCCTTTATGTCCTTTTTTGTTTAAAATTTGTGGAACTGCAGTATACTGCTTTAATTCGTAGTCGGGATCATCGAGATGCTCTGGTCGATCTTATCAATCGGAAGGAGATTGCAGGAGATCTTTTTAATCAACTTCGGTTGGCTCTGCAAAGACGAATCAAGGAGCGCCCTGCACAAGTGAGCTTCATTTTACACGTTTTTTCCTCTACTTCTAGTGTTAAAATATCATTAATCTCTTGTTTCTGTTTCTGAAATTTCAGACACTCGCTGCCACTAACATGGATGACGAAGAACTCACGGAAAGCATGAAAAAGCTATTGATCGTGATGCAAAGGCTGGACGAGAAAATCGCTCCCATGCTAGAAGCTGATGGAGAGCTTTTCAATGAAAGGTAAGACCACAGGGAAGAAATCCCTCGAATTATGCGGTCGAAAATCGATATATAATTCGATGACATAATCGGGTACAATGATTTCGAAACAGGTGGGGATTTCTTTCGCGCGCGGGTCTGTGGGATAAAAGCCACTTGATGAGACAAATAGAGAAGTACAACTCATCTGCCTTGAAAGCTCACCATCCATAACATTTATATGTTCATTCATTCCGTCAACTTGTATACTTTTCCATATCTGTAACATGTGCAATTACAAACACAGGTATGCCGATATATACACCTCGAGGGTCTCAAATTTCTTGTACTATACACCATTCATGTACTTCAACTCACAGGAACAGGTGATGTGGCCTTCATCTGGTTTTATTTGGTTCGGGTTAGTAATATATAGAGGGTTTTCAATTGAGCATATTTTTTGAATTTTTTTTTGCAGAACCTAGCTCATGATTCATATTCGTACTACCCGTCGGAGTTGGGTAGCCAGAGCCACCACTCCACATCCTGAACCGAAGAGGAAAGCTGAGGTTTTTGACTAATTTGATGTAATTTGGAAATATGATCCGTAGCTAACTACTGCAACTTTGGCGCTAGAGCTATTGAACTGATGGTTGGTTACTTGCTGAGTTCCGAAATGGATCTGTAGACTCGAGTAGACGTGCATTGCAGTTTTGGAATGTATCTGTGTATGAGCTTGACTCGCTTTTGTTAAACATAAATGTATGCCGAAATCTATTTATGTAAGTTAATTTCAATGACATGTCTCTTGAATGTATAAAAATTAATAAAATGTAGTTAGATTCCTTCTTTGTGTTTATTTGTTGTAGTTGTTGATAAACCCTCATCCTAAAATGGTGCGGAGAGTAAAAAACTGAAAATAAAAATACTAATTTGATTTGGTTTTATAAAAATAAATTCGTGGCCTGTGAGATTCGAACTCACGCGGGGAAACCCCACTTACTTAGCAGGCAAGCGCCTTAACCACTCGGCCAAAGCCACGATTTGTTGATGATTACATTTTATCAAATATATAATGAAAATTGATCCTGGTATAAATTGCTAATTCAAAATTAAGGAATGGATTTGATAGATAGAAGTTAGAAGCCAACGATACATATGGCGACGTTGCACGTCGCCGGAAACCTCACCGCTCATGATCGGCAGATTCTAACGTCGGTGAACGCAGGGGCATCTACTCTTTCATTTCTTGGTTCAAGCTTTATAGTGCTTTGTTATGTCCTCTTCAAAGAGCTTCGCAAGTTCTCCTTCAAGCTCGTTTTCTACCTTGCTCTCTCTGTATGCGCTTTTCTTCTTACTTTTAATCTAATTGCTTCACCTGCAACTTGTTTTTCTGTGATCATTTTCTTCTAAAATGCTAATTTCAAATGACTTCCTTTGCTTAATTTTGGGGAAATTTTTAACTGTCTTGCGAGCGGATCTTACTTTTTATTTGCTTTAGCTCACCATGATTCTTGCTTGTTTGTTTGGATCTAATTTCACGTTTCCCCTTACTCTATGATTTGCTCCTTTGTTGTTCAGTTGGCTACCTGTGAATTTTTACTTACCAGACTAAATCGAACTACAAATTTATTTCGTTTGAAACTTGAATGGCAATCGAATGAAATAGAAATTTCTCATTTTAGTAGCTTGTTAATTTTATTTAGATGTTGTCATGTATTTCATTGTGTTGGGTGCAGGACATGCTTTGCAGTTTCTTCAGCATAGTTGGGTATGCGTCTCATATCTCTGCTGATCCTACCTCTTTGTGCTTTTATCCCTCTTTAAAATGTAACTTGATTATTTTTCAATAAAAACCAGGGATCCATCCAAGGGGTTCTTTTGCATTGCTCAGGGCTACACTACACATTTTTTCTGTGTGGCATCTTTTCTTTGGACTACAACTATTGCTTTCACTCTTCATCGCACTGTTGTTAAACATAAAACAGATGTCGAAGACCTTGAGGGCGTGTTTCACTTGTATGTTTGGGGTATGAATTTATTTATGGCGATGGCACAATGTTGTGAACTTTAAAGGATTATAATTTTTAGCTTGTGCGTAGAAGCAGTTCAAATATTTCTTTAAATTCCATCGCTTTTATTCCTTCCCCCCTGCATGTAATATGGTTCAGTGATTACTGATTAGATATATTTTTTGTTACTACCTGCAGGAACTTCATTGGTAATGACTGTAATACGCTCCATTGGTAATGAGCATGGACATTTAGGTGCATGGTGTTGGACAGAAGTTGGGAGAACAAGGAAGGTAAGAACATGTTAGTTACTAGTGTTAACTAGTTTGTTAATAAATTTTCCCTTTTTACTTTTGAAGAGCTTGAGGATTCCTTGCCTTTTTGATAATTAATTGCACTTCACTGGCATGTTTATGAGGCCTCAGCTAGAAAAGTTGAATAAATAATTATTGTGTCATCCACCTTCTCATTTTGTCTATTTATGTTGCAGGCCATTCATTTTATAACATTTTATGCACCACTATGGGGGGCAATACTTTACAATGGATTTACATACTTCCAGGTCATACGCAGGCTGAATAATGCAACACGAGTATGAAACCAACACCATCCTTTTCAAGCTATTCAGTTTTTTATTTTTAATGTGTGCATGTTGAGGCACTTATACTTCTCTGAAATATCAGATGGCAGTTGGCATGTCAGACCGACTGTATCAACTTGATTCAAGGCCAGACTTGAAGGTATCAACAAGAGCACATATTTATCATTAAATTCCCATTTATAAGTGTAAACCATAGGAATTGGAGACTGGATGCCTCAAACACTAGGATATATCATGTTTCTTTAATATGTGCTTTAATTCCTTTTTACATGCTCATTAGTTCGGCTAGCTTTATTTTGTATATAAACATTTTGTCTACAAATTTTCTATATGTTTACATGACTGCCGCAATGAATTTCCTGTTTCAGAACTTCCTGTTCCGACTCTGGTTAGATATTTAAAAATGGATAGCGTTCAATGAATTATACTCATTACTTCTGAATTTGCTTACAGATTTGTATTATGAAGGATGCTAAATCGCAGGTACCATATGAGTGATCATCTTAACTTTTTTCCTTTGTTTTCTTCAATTGATCAGGCTTTGAACCGGTGGGGGTACTATCCTCTAATCCTAATTGGATCATGGGCTTTTGGCACCATTAATCGCATTCATGACTTCATTGCACCAGGCCACACAATCCTTTGGCTCTCAGTTCTTGATGTTGGAACAGCAGCACTGATGGTATAGCCATAACATTTCTTCTCTCATATAGTTTAAAATGATATATCCAACTGAAAGTTGTTTATGCTCCATTATTAGTCATTGTGACTAGCTTTTTATTCTGTAAAGGACTGGTTTATGAATTATGATTTTAACTTTATGAAGTATAATTAATTAGCTTTTCTTCTTTGTACAGGGTCTTTTCAACTCTATAGCATATGGTCTGAACTCATCTGTGCGTCGGGCTTTACATGAAAGATTGGATCTGTAAGTCACATAAACATAGCATCTTAATTAAATTGGTATAAACTTAAAACATTTGCAAGGAACTCTTGTCCGTCATTATCTTAATACTTGCACAAATGAAGAGAAACATATACTTAGCATGAGACCCATTTTCACATGTTCTTTTGTTGGTAGTTATAGTAAGAGGAAACAGGAGAAGACTGATGCTGTCTGCTTAGTGCATACTTCCGTTCCATGCGATATTTGCAATAAAACCAAAATTTCAAAAGTTTCCGATGCAAAGAAATTATGATGGTAATTTGTACATGTAGTAATACAAATGGAATTATGACGCATTCATATCCTTGAACGTGCTATACAAGAGATGCCATAATTGTTTTCTGTGTAAATGGACTTGTGATGGTATCCTTGAACATGCTATATACTAGAGTTGTAATATTGTAGACATGCCTTGTCTTGTGTTCCCTGGGGTGCAAATGAGGGAGGCTTCTTTAATTGGAAATGATTTTGTGCCATGACTTTTGTAAAGCTTTGACATTTGCATTTCATTTTATAGGTTCTGGCCAGAAAGAATTAAAAGGTTGTTCCCTGGTGGCTTGAAATTGAGAAATCATGTGCAAGAGAGTGAATTAGTCTCCTTGAAAGTTCAAGACCAGCATTAATAGATTGACTGCTGTCTTCTTTGTTAGAGGAGCCTTTTTTTATTTTTTCAGCAGAGACAAAAACCTTCTGATTTTCTGGCATTGCACAATTAGCATGATGTAATTCTTTAAAGCTGCCATCTTTAATTGGTGTGATGAAGGTGGGGGGATTCCGAGCGGCAGTTAAAAGTAGGATTTTTTCTGTAACTTGTTAAAAACTCTTTAGGTTTCTTTTCTCGTTGTTGGGTAGAAATGTAGGTATATTGTGATTGAGTTGCATTAATATTTGGGATAAAGCTTCTGTCCCAGTTAATTTTGTTATACTATTTGTATATACATGTTTTTCAGTTTCAAGTGAAAGAAGCATTTCTTGTTTCATGCTGCATCATGTTTTCAATTCTGGGATCACATATATTTTGCTTATTCTTTTGTTGTGTTGTTGTTTTGAATAAGATAAAGAACATTTTCTACAAGATATAATTGGAATGTAATTTGCCGAAAATCTAGAGTTGGATAAGTGGTTCTCACTTACCAGCATTCAGCTTCACTGAATTCCCACAAAACTCAGGCACAAAAATAATTGCCATCTCTGTACTTTGTCAATATATTCTAACAAAGGGAAATAGCTGATCTATCAATAAATGATTTAACAGCATTATGTTATCAAAAGATTGGAACTTTACACTTCCTTATAGTGTGGTACCTGCCAAAGCTAATGTTAGGGCAACCTGAGGGAAGCCTAAGGTGGTCTTGATCGTAGTTGACAGCAACAAGGCATAGACCATTGGGTGGTGTTGCCATTGTATATTTTGCCAGCTCTCTCCGATTTCGAGTTGCTAATATCTCGGCCACTATCTCTGGAGGAACTGCTTCCTTCCCGATTTGCATTAGCAACCCAACCTACAATAACAATGCATGAAACCTGTTCCCTTCAACTTCAACGAGATGGAATTGGCTAATACAGAAGGAATAACACTTTCAGTTTAGCTTTAACTACCATGTTTCGTACTTGTCGATACATGAAGCCCGTTCCTTCGACTTCTACCTGTAGCAGAGAACCCTGAATAGCAAAACCAATGCAATATTCAGCTCCTACAAGCAGTGTTTTAAAATGCAGCCAAGGCGGGGGTTTTCGGAACACCGTTGCAATTTATATAATCGGACAGTCCAAGGGGGTCAAAAGCGCAGCGTGTTGCCAAAGCCCAGAAACGTGTCGCTAAAGGCCAGAAAAGTATTACCAAACCTAGAAATATGTTGCTAAAGACCCAGATCCTGTTACTACATGAATTTTTAATTTTATTATATAAAAATTTACGTGTTAGTTAAATTTATTACTCTAATTTCATTAATAAATATTACAAGTTGAGAAACACTAATCCGCCTAGTCCCGATTAATCCCCATCTAGGCCCCAAAGGATCTACCGGCCTGACTAGCGCCTTTTAAAAAACTGCCTACAAGTAATCCTCTTTTCTCAAAAGTGCTGCCTAATTTCAAACAATATTAGCTAATAAAAGTATGTTTAGGAAATCAACAGTTACCGTTTCAGTGACATCACAGCGGAAAACAGTCTTCACGGGATTCACCACTCGATCACCACGAGATACATTGGCAAAAGCGGAGAAATCATGAGTCCCAACAAAAAGTTTAGCAGCTTTTCTCATAGCGACAGGATTAAGCTTATAACCACCATGGTATGCATGATGGCGCAGAAAAGGATCCATGAAGGCATCATTATATATCTTGTAGTTATAAACCTTGCTTGTAACCGAAAACCGAGCATGGAACTCGGGTATTGCAGGGCTAACTTCTCTTACTCGAATATCAGGAGGAAGGATGCCATTCAGTGCTGCATGAACTGAATCCAAGCAGTCAAAATTAAATGGCGTAACAAAGTGTGCCACCTGCGAGCCTAACAGATCGTAAGTTATTGGTTCTTGATGGACGAATATTTTGTCGAAAATAGTGAATTAGAGTAACAAAGTCAGACCTGACCCCAAGCATGAACCCCTGTATCTGTCCTACTTGCTCCGACTACTAGAAGATCCTTCCTTTCGAGCTTTGTAACATGAAATAGAGCTTTTTCCAGGAAACACTGTACTGTTGGAGGGGATGGCTGATATTGCCACCCTGAAAAAAGCTCCACAATATACAAATTCACTATAAGCAACTCGCAAAACATTGGCATGAATTAGGGTATGACATTATGTAGCCAAATACATCAACACCCCAAAACTTGGCAACAAAAGCCGAACGACACCTGAGCTTTCAAAAAGTTTCGATCAACTCCTCAACTTGACAAACATGTACCAGTTTGCCCTTCAATGCCATGTGTCAAGTAGAGAGAAAAATTAGAAAAATGGCATTTTTGAAAACTCAAACCAACCGGATTTCGACATGTGTCGTTGAGAGAGGCTAGTTGGTTCGCTTTTGACAAGTTGAGAGGTATCTGGTCCTTTTCCAAGTAAGAGGGTGACATAAAGACTTTTGTTGGCAACTTAATGATGGATTTGGCCAATTATGTATATCAAAGGGATACAGACATCGATATGAGCCAAGTATGGCATCGTTAGAGAGGCGCGATAAAGCAGAGAAACGGGAATTAAAACAAACACCGGGATATGCAATAACATAATCTAGGGTTAGGGGATTGGGGAATTCAAAAATCCTGATAAGCCTCAAACTACGCCTCTGGTCACTATCCCATAGACTATAGAGCCTGATTTAGATAGCAATCCATCATCCATTGATGAATTGTTGTGGAAAAGAAGCGTATCGGAGCATGTAATTAGACGGAAAAAGAAAGAGACGGAGAAAGAGGAACCTGCATAGCGAGTGCCATCGTAAGCTATAACCAAACGCCACTTAAAACCAACAAAGCCGGAATTGAGCAAGAGATTAGGTTGCTCAGCCTGTGAAGGAAGAGCAATCAAATGAATGAATGAATTAATCTACCATAAGCTCCACAGAAGAAAAAGAGGACTTACTATGCTAATATTGGATGGTGGTAGAGCAGAATGATGGGTCAACATACCAGAAATGTCCTTGTATTTCTGCGCAAATGGAATTTTTCTCCATTGAAATGGTACAATAAAAGAGAACATAAACGAGGAAAACAGTATAGTTACCTGCTTGGTTCACATTCACTCCTGGTATTAGTAAGCTTTAGCTGCAACGCCAAACATCGAAAGAAGGAAGAAGAAGATGATGCAACTGATTAAGAAAGGGGTTTCATGGAAATACCGGAAAAAATCAAAATAATTTTAGATCATGCCATGGTGTAATTTTACAAATATCATATTTTAAGTTTTCATTTTTCAAAAAACGTGAATTTAAATTTTGGTTTTTCAAAATACGTGAATATAAAAGTAATCACCGATTTCAGGTATAATATTCATTATACCAGGTATAAAAATTATTATACCAGGTATAACAGCTATTATACCAGGTATAACAACTTTTATACCTGGTATAACATACATTATACCTGGTATACTAGTCATTATACCAGGTACAATGTTTATTACATTGTTCGAATATGTAATTTAAAACTAGATATTAAAAATCTCATAATCTTCAATGATTTGAATATTTCTCTGAAATTCTTTGTTATGTTGACTATTATACCTGGTATAATAGTCATTATACCTGGTATAATGACTATAAATCTATTCAAATGAGATATCTGAAGCTGATCTTAATACTTTTTTTTCAATTATTTTTTTATAAAATTAGTTTGCATTATACCAGGTATAATTGCATGATCTGAAAATTGGATTTTAATGTGAAATATGGCACTCGATGTATATAATGACCATATACTATTCAAATGC
>CATIWQ010259502.1:0-14328 GCA_949673415.1 Euphorbia schlechtendalii | reverse complement strand
AATAAATCATAAATAGCCAATGCGCAAGGTAGCTATTGATCACAAGATTTTGACTATAATCATTTCGATAGGCTTGTATTCGGTAACGAAGCCAAAAACCTTGTTCCCCACTTTTCTACTAATAAGATAAAAGTTCAAAATATGAACAGGTATTGTCAATACAGCTTATCAAATAGAAAAATGATGACCACTGCAAGTATACAGTTACGATGTAGTTTTAAAAGATATCGATCCCACAAGAAAGGAATTTGGTTACGGAATAAAAGAAATAAGATAAATTGTATTGGAGGGTTTGGATGGTAGATTGATGAATAGACAAATGTACGAATAAATTAGAGAAGATGTAAACTATATAGATATTCACTAAGAACAAGTACAGTAGAGAAAAATATGCAAAATCATCAAGGATATTTCATACACTAGATAACTTCAACAAATATAGTTCTAGATGCCCAAATATTCAATAATTTCTTGTAGAGAAACACATGAGATGACTTTTCTAAATCTAGGGTAAACGAATTATGACACTTATAAGGACCTGGATAACAATATTACTATGCTTAGTGATTATACTTGTTATGACACATAGACATATCATAAACTTCAAAATAGAAAGTATAAGTAGAAAATAAAGTAAAGTTGCAAGGTATACAAGTGAAAGCTAAAGTTGATCAAACTGTATCCACTCTTTAATGGGAGTCATTAATTCCCGCAATTCCTACGTCTACTTTGGATTCGATCTTGACTCATACAGAACCTTCGCTAGGATGCTATTCTTTGTGAATATCGAATAAATGAATGTTGAAGAATAGAAACTCTTATTGGTAAATGCTTTGCAATTACACTCATACAACAATTGCTCGAATACCTAGAGAAATCTAGGGATCGAAACAAGAATCGAATCACTTATACATTTTTCTCTCTAACACTTTAAACTAGTGAAATCTTTAACTTTCACTCCCTAATGTGTATCATGCATATCATCTATCATGCTCTCTACCCTATGGTACGAAATTGGTTAGTCTTGAACCCTATTTATAAAGTGCGAAGGGTTGCGTCTATCCCAATGAAGAGTCGTGTCCATTGGCGAAGAGTTGCATCACTTCATTGTGATTGGATGCAAAGTTTCATCCTCATCTTCAATGGATAGACACCTTTTCATGATTGGATTGCTTCCAAAAGGTGTCTTTTCATCTGATAGTTGGTGGCGGTTGATCATTTTTATCCGGTGGTTGGTAGTTGAGAATAGTTATCCATAACCGTCACAAGTTGCGAGCGCAATATACATGTCGCTATTGTGAACTTTGGTTTTTAACTTTCTATTTGTGAAGAATAAAAAGTCACGACCGTGAATGGTTGTCACGATAAGTGACATGTGCTTTTCTTCATGATTCTTCTTTACAACTTTGCCGATCTTTGACAACTTCAATCTTAAGCCAATTCCTTGTGTTCCACACATCTTTTTACACCTTTTTCACTCTTTTTACATAGAATTCCATCTTTGATAATTTTGCTCCCAAGATTCACCTAGTTTCTGCACTTGCACAAAAAACAACTTCATAACACTTGAAATCTTTTATATGAAGTATAAAATGACTCTAAACCATATCATTTTGTGATTAAAAATATCATGATAATAAGTGTAATTATACATTTACCACACCCCACACTTAACATTTGCCTTGTCCTCAAAGTAAATGCAACAGAAGTGTATAAATTAGTAATTCAAGTCGTACCTCATTTGATGAAAGACTATTGTAGTGAGTATCACATTCCCATGTTGTATAGAGTTTAAGTAAAAGTTCAAAATTTCTCACAAATTAGTAATGTGCAATTTATATAATTTAGTTGCATATCTTTGCTCTTAATGGAGGGCCAACCGAATCGTGTCTTCATGTAAGTGTTATATGCTTAGTCGAATATGTCCTTCTCTCAAGTATAGTATAAAGTATAAAGAATAAAGAGAGCACACTTTGAAAATATTGATCTCAAAGCATTTTTAGGTAACCTAGGATACTAACACTCTTAGTAATTGCATTTTATGCTCCATACCACTCTCCCCTTTTTTTAGTGGTTTCATTTTATGCTCCATACCACTTTCTCTCATTTTTTAAGTATATGTTTTTGAAGTACAGTTTTATACTTTGCACCCATTTTTTGTTCTATGCTACTTTTCATTTTTCACTCATTGAATGGTTGCAGTTTCTACTCCGTACCATTTCTCACCTTTTGCATAACTCATTGGTTATCCTCTCTTTCTTTTGAATTTTTTCTCTCAATACCCTCATTCTTTATTGATCACTTTCAAAGTATTATGGCTATAGTTTCCCAAAACATTAAACACACTCAATACTTATAGGATGTATTCAAGAATAGCATATAAAACTCATAGTAAGAACACTACTAGATATTACTCCACTACTAACTTTCGGTAGCTTTAAACTAAAACTATATAACTTCTACTAATTCATCTTGCATTAAAATTATATCGAAACTTACTTGGAATGTTTCTTTTGAATGTTACACATCACTCATCCTTGCCAAATGTCAAATGTTGTTCCATAAAGCGCTCACACTCTCAACGTGCGCTCAAACTCAAAACAAAAATTTTGTTCAAAATTTGTACTAACATCAAACTTGTAATACCTAACACTCACAATAACCTTGGAACATATGTTAGTATAGTATAGGTAAGGAGAAGGTATAAACAACACAAAATCAAGAAAATTTTCATATTCTTAAACTTTTTTAATTTATTTGATTTTTTTTGGATTTTTGGGATTTTTTACAAATGTCCCTCCACACTAAAGAACACAATGTCCTCATTGTGAGATATTTTACTAACAACTAACTAGTCTAAAAATTTGAAAAAGAAAAGTAAAGAATAGAGTAAACCCGTTTTTATTGAGAAGGAGAATCAAGGGGACTAGGAGTAAATTGATAGTTTTATTTTCTAAAGAAAGATAGTAATTTTCGAAGCATCGATTAATTACTCTTCTTTAGAATCTTCATGTCTTTTTCATCACCCCCAAGTTCCGATTGGCAATTATCCAATTTTTACTACATACTCGCCTTCCAATCTTCCAGAGCTTCGTCTTCTTCATCTTCATCTTCTTCTTCAATCATCATAGCCTTACCAGGATAACATCTAGCAGTTGGATCAGATGAGCCAATGAAAGAATCTTCATGAGTCGAGATTAGTTTCTTGGTGTGATTGGAGTAGGAGTAAAAAGAATAAACACCATTGTTCTCTTGAAGAAGTCCCATATTCTTCAAGTAACTCCCATCCATATATCGAAAGTACTCACCCGGTTGTTGAAGATAGGGGAGTTCATTTCGCACACCCATTATAATGGCGGTGATAATTTCGACCGCTCCAATCTTTTTTCTCATAATCGTTGAATTCTTCTTCATAATATCCCAAATTATATCTACGAACTCTGCTTTTTGCTTATTCATTGTGCAAGAAAGAACAAACAAATATCTCTTTTGGACTTTGGTGTTCTCGACTTGACAAAATACTAAAGTAGTAAGGTATTTGTGGAGTAGAAGAATACACTCATCTTTAATAAGTTTATTTAGAGAATTTTTGTGATCGAAAACTCTCTTACCCCGTTAAATCTGTCCAAACTCGATTTACTTGAAAAGATTTCATCATTCTTGATGAATTTTTTACTTCAAACTTGAACCAAGTACTCATCATCTCTCTTATAAAAGTATAACCTTAGTTGCGAAATTGAATCGCCTTCTTCTTCTTATCTTCAAAATCAAATGTTACTAGACATTCTAAAATCCACTCATGATTTTTTGGAAATCGCATCCCCACAAACATGCTTAAACCCAAATTAAAGATATACATCCCCATTTGCTCATGGAGGCCTAAATTTGCTAAGAAAACCATATCAAGAAAGAGCATACCGGGTGTTTAAGTTGAAAATAAAAAGGTACCGTGTCAGGTACCCGAAAGGTTTGAAAGAGAAGGCGAAAACATTTTTTTATCGGTCAAACCTGAATACTCCATCTCCTAGTGTAGATTCATCACATGGATTAGCTCTTTCCAAGAATTAGAGTCTTGTGAGGCTTAACATCCGGGGGACGGCCAACTAAGACTCAGAGATTCAGGTCCAAGATAAGTTACTTATTTCTTATTGGATCACACTATATTACATCTATAGAAAACCATATTTCTTAATTGTGCATATTCACACTTATGTCATTTTTGAGTTAAAATGTATGATTTAACGCGCATGTGGAAAGCGATAAAACCATACATAAAGCAATAAAATAAATGCGGGAAAGTAAAGATTAAAGATTACATAACCTCGGGGGATGCAACCTCCCACCTAATCTATTAATTACATTTCGGTAAAAATAATTAAAATGAGATACCCAAAGGAAAATAAAACCCTAAGCATACATCTAACCTTCATCCACAACGGTTAGCACAAGATATAGCCCAATATTTGCTCGTATGTTCGATTTAATTTTGAGAAGGCTCTTGTAGCCTAATTAAAACATCGATGATTTAAAGTTCTTGTTTTGAATAAAGAGATTCATTTTTATTATCACATATGTTAGTAATTTTTTATTAATGAAAATGACCGCATCGTAAAGTGTGAGGCCTGTTATCCAAGAATAATTTTTATTCCCTTTGTGGGGGTATTCTAACATGTATTTTCATAAATAAGAAGAAATTAAAGACGAAGAAGAATTATAATATGTACAAAATATAAGAAAATAAAATAGTTCCTAGGTCCACATATAAAATGAAAATAAGAAAAATACAAGATGCACGAGATGAAGCTGCTCTAGGAACTCAGAGGCTTACCCTTTCGGCCTGAATCCACTTTGGCGTATCCATATAATCCCCGGGAGTGTTTCTCGTTCGCTTTCAGTTGTTTTTGTGAGGAAAACAAACGTTTATTTATCCAAAAGATAATCAAACTTAGGCACTAAATTTTTTTAGCCCCAAGAATATCTAGGGATTTTTTTGGAAAATATGGAAGAAAAATGATTTGAAAATAATAAAATTTGGGATCCAAACATGTTTTGGATCGAATATAATAAAAGAAAACTTAAAAGAAATTTAGAAAAATTCAGAATTATTTCTCTAGAAAAATGTTATTTTTTTGTAAAAATTTCTCCATCGTTGTCGAGAGAAAATTAATTTTTTTTTTGAATTTTTTCCCCGGTCCTGAAAACTAAAAGTTCTGCGAATATTTATAGGCTAAAAACCCAAAAAATCCAAAATGAAACATATTCTAGCGAGGCTCGCCAAAAATTTTGGTGAGGTTCGCCAGATTTTGACGAGCCTCGCCAGGCCAGAATTCCAACGATGCTCGCCAGCCAGAAATTCCGACGAGGTTGGCTCGGCGGATTCTAGTGAGCCTCGCAAGAATTTCTGGCGAGACAGGTTCACGATTCTCTATTTTTTTGTGATTTTTTTATATTTTTAATATTTAAATATATTTTTAATTTTTTGAAAATATAAATAAATTAATTTTTACCAAAATCTAATTTTTAAAGTCTTAAAAAAATAATATAAGTCCATAAAATAAATTGACGACGTGGAACATTCCCATTCGGAGATTTCCGGATAATAAAAAATTGTGTGATTCGAGGATAAAAATCCTAAAAAGCCTTAATCATTGAGCACGCGAGCTGGTACAAAATCACGTGCTCATAGCTACCCCTTGTGTGATAATTGCTTGTTGTATAACCAGTATGATAACAAGAAATGGAGCGAAGTGATTGAGAATATACTTGGCCGGTGTGGTCAGTGCCTTCTTTGCCCCTGATTGGTTATGACGTGGGCCTTCCTTTTTAGCACCGTGTCATCGCGGGGTTGCCCATTTCTTTCTTCGAAATCCCTTGGTGCTTGATGGCCTTTGTGGGCGGGTCGATCATTTCTTTCTGTGGCATCCCTGTTGTAGTCGACAGTTATTTCCCTCTTCGGTTGTAATTATCGTGTGCCCCTTGGAATGATTAAAGATAGGTGCTTGAATCTGTTTCAAAGGCGACCTTGAATTTCCTTAGTAGGATATTGACTTGTTCCCTATGACAAATTGGACGAGTGTAGTGCTAATATATTTTATGATTGAGTTTATGCGAAGCAAAAATTTTTACCCCTTCAATAAAAAATTAAAACATGATGAATAAATGAGTTTAATGAAAATTTAGTGATGTTCTGAAGACCGCTCCGTTGTTTTAGGAGGCTCTTGTGATGCAATGTGGACTTTAGGCTTGAGTGGGCCATTGTCTTTCTTCGTGTTTGCAAATTCCTTAAGTGGAGGTGGAGTTTCTTGTTTACTAGGATGGGGTTACACCAGTTTGGCATTGTCTTTACCTGTAGATGACATGATGAGTATGTTATGTATGCATTATTTTATGAACAATATTTATCATATGATGTATGTTTGTTTGTTGTAGGTGTTGAGGGCTTCATTCATTGACTGCCTTTTCTTGTGCCAGTGCATGGTTACCCTTAGGATTTGTCTTGTTAGGGATTCCATGGATGGCTTCCTCAGAGCGACGACCAAGGGTTCGTTAAATCAGATTTGAGTTTAGAGCTTGGATCTGGTATGAGGAAGATCTAAATGAGTCGTTGACCACACATTGTATTGGCAATAATCGCTTGGAAGCCATTTTCTTAAAGTATTGGAGGTATATAATGCCACGTACCGTTTCGAGGAGGAGATCATGAATTTGATATTTCTTTGGTTCTAATTTCTACATAGATCACCCTTACGGGTTTTCAACCTATCGAACCTTGTCTTAATTTTTGCCTGGACCTCCATTTCAGGTTTTCAACCTAGTAGACTCATTTTTCTTTATTTTTACTTTTTGGATGTTTACTTGTGATATTCTACCATTGGCATGCAAGTAATCAAAATAAGCATATGCATAAAGATTTAGCAAAAATGACAATTCATTGATGGACTTAATAGAGGTATAAATGTTTCAAATGATTTGACTCCTACCATTGATTAGCCCTTTCAGATTTTCTAACCAATGTGGTTCTCTTGACGTCCTAAGTTTTGCCTGAGCCACCCTTTTCAAGTTTTCAACTCAGTGGACTGTTCTTTTTCTATTTTGAAAAGAAGCCCTAATTTTTGCTCAACTAACATAGTGTTAATTGACATGCTAATTTATTTTTTTATTGGTATTGTTTTTTTACCGATTTATTTCTTTCAACTATGCATGATAGCAATTGTGCAAGACTTGGTTAATTTGGTAGATCGGTCACCGTCCATGTCCACGACTTCAGTTGTTGCCTCATTTAGCATTTCTGATCAATTGGTTGGACTCGTGCTGCTTTGCTGGCTTTAGGTGTATGTGATGATGAGTCTTGATCATTAGCATTTCCTTTTGAGTTCAATTGTTCTCCAGTGATAGGTGATCTGTCAGAGATTAGATATGATATCTTGATTCATCGAGCGTGAAAATTTTTTTACTCAATGATGTTCCCACCACAATGATGTGATCGGCCCACAAGTGTTGGTGGGCCATTTGATGAAGTTGTTGATACTTTCTGACCCCTTCTTTGTGTTCTTTAATGCTACATCAGTTGTTTGACCTCAATTTGCTTTATTGACATTTTAGCCGCATTCTGGCTTCAATCATTTTGATCTCTGCTTGCTTCGTTCCTTTCTAGTTTTGATTATTCTAACCTTTGATTGACTGATTTAATAATCGGTGGATGTTTTGTGCTTGGAGATCTTTCTATCGATCTTACGTCTTTGTAAGATGAGGCAAAAGCTATCACGCGTTGTCTAAGTACATGAGTTTATCTCTTACTTTCCCTCAAGAGACAAATCATTTGATTTATTATAATTGTGGGGAATCCATTTATACCCAAATTAATTTCATGACATGACGTGTCACATGTGCTAAAAACATTATGTATATGCTTATGAGAATGCATGATGTCATTAATAGAAGATCAAGCAAATAAACAAAGTTCAATTTATTCAAAAATTCAAAGGGATTGTGGACAAAGTAGCTAAATGCTAATTTATTACATCATCAATCATGGGTTATTCTAGCATCCCTCAGATGTGTCCATGGATTCAAAGTGCTCCATCCTATCCACCTTCTCAAACACTTCTTGATAGCTCGAGAAGATGTTCGACCCACACTTGTTCTTGTATGATGGTAGTGAACCGTCCAAAAGCTTAGTTATCATCTCTGGTAGACTTAAGCGGGCTCGAAGCCTGACATGTGTGGCCATCCAATGCACATAGTAGTATTTGAAGCTCTTACCTTACTCTTTCCTGATAGCCTCCAGATGTTGCATCGTGGTTTCCATCTGAGTGTTGAAATTGTGATGCCCCGTCATAGCCTGAGAAAGGCTATTCCAATCAGTAGCTATATCCAGTGAAAGGTGGTTGTACCATTCATTGATTGGGTGGCCCAAGGTGACAACAATGAGCTTAGTGATTATCCGTTCGCTGACCCTTAATGCCCTCATCACCATCTCATAATGCGTTAAGTGAGCGCGCGGGTCTCTAGAGCCCACATACTTTTCCAACTACAACATTGCGAAGTTTGGGTGCAAGCTGTCTTCATCCTTGATTGTCGATTGCGCCAAGTATGGATTCATGAGTTGGCCGCCTTAAGTGGCCACGAACTATTGCCATAACTTCACCATTCCTGGTTGTTGGAGGATGGCATTCCCTATGGTTGGATATGAGCTATATTACCCTAGGGAAATGCCACAAAATTGGGTAGTTGAGGTGCATGGAATTCTGAGGCCATTTATGTACTCTAACTAGGATTAGGTTTTTGGGTAATTCCTTGGTAGAAAGGCCTTGGTGCGAATGCTGGCTACCCAAATTGTCCTGGGTAGAACTGATTATGTGAAGGATTGGTAGAGTTATATACTAGCTACCCAATCTGATCCTAATTCAGCTGACTTTGTCCTACCCTGAACTGATAAAAGGTAGTAGGAGTTGAGGGCACCATGTGTGAGGTGGGAGGTCCCCCTATTTCAGGCCGTCTAGTTTGATTTTTAGTTGTTAAGGGTGACTTCCGGGGCTGGACACCACATTCTGAGCTCTCCCTGCATGTTGGTGAATAATCGATGCTAGTTATTCTCTGTTGGCAAAGGCATTCAAGGCATCTGCAATCTCGATGCTCACTGACGACTGATGTGTCTGTTGAGTGTTTTTTCCCATAAGGAGAGGGTGATCTTCACCCTCACCTTCTTCTTGTAGATTGGAGTACATTAAACTGAATCTGAATCAGAACCCGAGTCCTCACTTGGGTCAGTGTACGGAACCCCCTCTAGATTGGCCATGATTGGTGAAGCGCTAACAGGTGGCAATTAGCCCTTTTCCAAGCCTCCTTTCGATACACAAGTAGAAGATCAGACCATGTGTTTGGGATTTATGACATGATTCGTGATGCGAAAAATGCATGAGATGTTTAATGTTATGGCTACATTCAAAGGTGTTAGCATGCCTTGATGTGAGATAAATAATATGCCTGTCAATCCATTTGAAACAAACAGGTTAGTCGTTAGGTAAAAATAAGAATAAGTGGAAATGAAAATCCAACACTTGGGGTTGGATTTGAGATTTTTATGATGTCTATGTGACATCGTAAAATGAATGGTGTATAAACTTGTTTTTTCAAAGATTTAAGATTTTGGATAAGTGTTTAATATTGTTGATCACATTATTCTGTATTTTCTTAATTATGACATATTCATAAATTCGCATTGCAATAGAAGAGATTAGCCCGTAAGTCTAAAGTACCCCTATTACGCGAAGCTTTCTCTTGTACTAATCTGCCTCCTTGTGAAATGATAGTACTTGAGCAGGTGGAGCACTTGTTGCCATATTGCATGTACCTCCCTCGTTAGAACCCATTTGAGGAGAGGCTTGGAGTGTATTTCAATGCAACAAGAACCTCCTACATCAACAACCCAAAAACAAAGCTCATGTAAATAAGCCATAGTCATTTTCCCTAGGGTGTTACCCTACAAATGACCATGCATTATATTTTCTCACAGGTGCGCTCCTTAGTACCCCTGTGGTCCTAAGATGAACCAAACTTACGATAGAGACTATGACTAGATCTTATGGAATGAGGAGGTCAAAATTATTTTTGGTAAGCAGTGTGACATACCTTGATGAAATCGAATAAGATGAAAATAACTACCGTATATAGCTATGGAAGGAATGATTTGGTTATTTTGCCCAATCAGGGTGGAGTTTCGGATGACCGTATGGTCATCGTTATTTGAGTGTATGTGGTGATACATGAATATGTGCCCTGTTTGGGCGAATGGTTCGGGTATTGAGCTTGAAGATTTGGTAAGGTAGAATTTCTGAAATAAGTTCATCCCGTGTGGGCTTGGGTTCATATATCAACCGGGATATCCCTTAATGTGGGAAAAATGATTTGGGTAGGTATTTGCCCTATTTGGGCTATTTGGTATGTGTGATTGCCCTATGTGAGCTATGAGTTGGATGTCGAGTGGACATCTCATAAAAGAAAGGTATGTTTGCCTTGTATAAGCTAATAGCCGGATGTCAAGTGGACATCTCGTTGAAAGGGGTAAGTGATGTTTCTAAGTGGTTTTATGTTGTCCTAAAGTGACACGATCTCTAGTGTCATATAATCCTAAGTGTATATGATGAAAAGATGTTATGTTACATCATATTAAAATTATGAGAGTGTGCGTTCAAGTGTCTGCACTAAGATTCGTGGTTAGCATGACATTGGTATAGTGATAAGTAGTAAACACATAGCACATATCATGTAACATTCAATCTTCCGACCATACAACTCTCGCGCATAGGGTTATTGGCTAGTCTCTATCCTAAGTTTGGTTCATCTTAGGACAACAGGGGTACTAAGGAGTGAACCTGTGAGAAAATATAATGCATGGTCGTTTGTTGGGTAATACCCTAGGAAAAATGCCTATGGCTTATTTACATGAGCTTTGTTTTTGGGTTGCTGATGTAGAAGGTTTTTGTTGCACTAAAATACACTCCAAGCCTCTCCTCAAATGGGTTCTAAATAGGGAGGTACATGTGATATGGCAACAAGTGCTCCACCTGCTCAAGTACTATCTTTTCACAGGGAGGTACTTTTGGTAATAGGGGTACTTTTGACTTACGGGCTAATCCCTTCTATTACAATGCAAATTTATGAATATGTCATAATTAAGAAAATACAGAATAATGTGATCAACAATTTTTGACACTTATCCAAAATATAAAATCTTTGAAAAAACAAGTTTTTAGAAAAATCCATAGCGGAGTCGCCACTTTGAGGGGACGACAAAGAGAGATGGGCTGAAAGTGCAGGAAGATGAGAGGTGCGGTCCACTGGGGTGTTTAAGTTGAAAATAAAAAGGTACCGGTCAGGGACCTAGAGGGTTTGACAAAGAAGGCGAAAATTTTTTTTATCTATCAAACCCAAATTCACCATCTCTTAGTGTAGAGTCGCCAACTGGATTAGCTCTTTCCAGGAATTGGAGTCCTGTAAGGCTTAACGTCAGGGGGACGGCCCACTAATACACAGAGATTCGGGTCTGGGATAAGTTGCTTATTTCTTATTGGATCACATTATATTACATCTATAGAAAACTGTATTTCTTAATTGTGCATATTCTCACTTATGTCATTTTCGAGTTATAATGTAGGATTTAACGCGCATGTGGAAAGTAATAAAACCATACATAAAGCGATAAAATAAATGCGGGAAAGTAAAGATTAAAGATTACATAACCTTGGGGGATGCAATCGCCTACCTAATCTATTAATTACATTTCTGCAAAATTAATTAAAATGAGATACCCGAAGGAAAATAAAACCCTGTGCATACATCTAACCTGCATCCACAATGGTTATCATAAGATACAGCATAATATTTGCACGTATGTTCGATTTAATTTTGAGAAGCCCCGTGTGGCCTAATTAAAACATTGATGATTTAAAGTTCTTTTTTTGAATAAAGAGATTCATTTTTATTAACACATATGTTGGTCATTTTTTTTAGTGAAAATGACCGCATCGCAAAGTATAATAAAATAGTTCCTAGGTCAACATATAAAATGAAAATAATAAAATAGTTCTTTCGGCATGAATCCACTTCGGTGTATCTGTATGATCCTTTGGAGCGTTCCTCGTTCATTTTTCAGTTGTGTTTGTGTGTAAAATAAATGTTTATTTATCCAAAAGATAATCAGACTTGGGCACTTAATTTGTTTTAGGCCCAAGAATATCTGAGGATTTTTGTGGAAAAAGATGGAAGAAAAATTATTTGAAATAATAAAATTGGGGATCCAAACATGTTTTGGATCCGAATATAATCAAATAAACCTTAAAAGAAATGTACAACAAGTCAGAATTATTTCTCTAGAAAACTATTATTTTTTTTGTAAAAATTTCTCCGTCGTTGTAGAAAGAAAATAATTTTTTTTAACTTTTTTCCCCGTCCCTCAACAATGAAAATTCCCCCAATATTTATAGGGGAATTTTCCCAAAAATAATTCGGGATCTAAAAAAAGTTCTAGCTAGGCTAGCCAGAAATGCATGCTTGGCTTGTGGGCTTACCTTGTTGCTATAAGCATGGGCGTCTGGCCTTCCCACATAGCGCGCGTTAGCGGGCTTGCGCTACAAGCCCATGCAAGCGGTACCATGGGCAACACATGCGAGCTTACTCCATGTTCGCTTGGAGCCCACTAGCAATGGGAAAATTCCCGTGCTCCGCTCTGTACAATTTTCCATTATATTTCTCTTTATTCCCTTTAATTATTAATTCGATTCAACCAATTAATAATTCTTCTAACGAATTCGACAACTAGATATTTTCGACATAGACCTAGTCTTTAGGTTCTTTACTTAGTCCGATAAAGACCTAAAGTGTGTGACCTCATAGGATCCCAAAGTATTGAGCCACTAGAGGTTAATCTAAACTTGGATTCCAATCCGATAACCTTTAAGCTCAGTGTTCTAGACCGATATAGAACCTGATAGCTATAAACAATCAAATGAGCTTTCTAGCAAAGGCATATGATCACCCAATACTTGGAACGTCACGTGCTTATGACTTGATCTGGTTCTGCAGTAGTAACCTATACAATACACTCTTTCCATCACGTTAAGTACCATCTAGTTTGTTGAGCTTAGATTAAGTGTTAGCTCATTTAATAGCCGTAGCTATCTTGGAATTAGATTTGTTCATGAAGAACTGATAAGTGTATAATTACAATTATAATCATATTAATTTTATACCCTAAACACCATAGTTTAAGTCATTTTTATACTTCATATAAAAGATTTCACATGGTATGAAGTTGTTTTTGGTGCAAATGTAGATACTAGGTAAATCTTGGGAGTAAAATGATCTAAAGTGGAATTCTATGTGAAAAGAGTGAAAAAGGTGTGAAAAGATGCGTGGAACTTAAAGATTTGTCTTAGGATCGAAGTTGTCTAAGATCTACAAGTAGAATTATGAAGAAAAATACATTTCATGGTTGTGACAACCACTCGTGGTCGCGGCTTAGTATTCTTCAGAACGAAATTGCCAAACAAGTATTCATGGTCGCAACATGTATATCGCGGTCACGACTTGGACGGTTTTTTGGACAAATCTTCTTAACTAACAATCGCCAAATAAGAACAATCAACCACCATCAACTAACAAATGAAAAGACACCTTTTGGAAGTCAACCAATCATGAAAAGGTGCCTATCCATTATGGATAAGATTAAAGCTTCTTAACCAATCACAATGAATTGATGCAATCTTTCACCAATAGACACAACTCTTCATATGGATAGACGCAACCCATTGAACTCTATAAATAGGGCTCCAAACTCACCAATTTCATGGTCAACAAGGAGGGTGTGTATTGAGTGCATCATATTGAGTGGTATTGTGTGTAGATAGAGAGAAAAATTATTTAGTTTTCGCTACGTTCATAAGTGTTAGCGAGAAAATGTATAAGTGATTCAAATTGTGAGCACGGGATTTTTATCCCCTACTCGCGAGTTCGATGATGAAGCTGTAATACATTTTCCTTTACTAGTCTTCTACTTTGACAGGGTCTCAGAGGTCCTCGGGAGGAGCATTCCTCGTTTCTTACAAACCTTAAATATTTTTTAGGTTACCTCATAAAAAAACAAGTCCAATTCGATATCATCTTTACAGACAGGCTGAAAAATGCAGTTTCTGCATTAGTTGGGTCAAAAAGACCCAACTTAAACCCATAATTAAAGGAAAATAATGATGGGAAGAAGACAAAAAAAAGGGAGGTGGAAAGTAGGACTTTTTTGGATTGAATGGAGCCCATAAGGGCTTATTTTTCAAA
>CATIWQ010259474.1:0-14032 GCA_949673415.1 Euphorbia schlechtendalii | reverse complement strand
TGTTATAGCGATCTCCAATGTATTACCCAAATACATTTATGTGTTAACTCAAGGTACCGCCTTCAGCTCATGAGATCGGCTGCTTGGATCTAATCCAAGGAGTAAGCCTACACATGCTAGTCTATCTGCTTCATTGATGTCCAGTCTCAATTAAACTATACCTAAGGATATTTAGACTATTCATAGTAACACGTATGTGTAGTTCACACACCACACTATGCTCCCACTATGTCCTTGCACTTTTACGCTATGAAGTAGTCATGGACTTTATCTTATCAATGGGCATATACATAATACTATACATATATGATACCAGAGAGATACATAAATAAATAAAATTCAAAACTGTTTGTACATTATAACTAATTAAGATATATCCCTAATTGCCTATAGGGCATATATCATGTCTAATAATCTCCCACTGCACTAGAGCTAATTACCATGTGCTTCATGCCATACTCATTAACATGCTGGTTATGTTTAACCTGAGTCAATGGCTTGTTAGCCCATCCGATATATTCTGATCCGTTGGGATG
The DNA here is from genome assembly GCA_949673415.1 of Euphorbia schlechtendalii. Taxonomy (NCBI): domain Eukaryota; kingdom Viridiplantae; phylum Streptophyta; class Magnoliopsida; order Malpighiales; family Euphorbiaceae; genus Euphorbia; species Euphorbia schlechtendalii. The sequence continues at coordinate 13,496 of CATIWQ010259474.1, read as the reverse complement.
TATTCTAAGCTTATATCCTATCTAGCTACTATCTCCTGAATAAGATGGTATTTTCCAAGTACATTTTAGTTTCTCTGAAGAGATCGTGGTTCCTTTGCCTGAGCAATAGGCCCATTGAATAGACCGCTATTGGATTTACAATGCTAGACACCACACCAAGATCACCAATAAATCCCTTTAACTAGATATCTTACTTAGCTGCTTTCGTAGCAGCTATATACTCAGATTCTATGGTTGAATGACAATCATATCTTGTTTGAAACTTTTCCAAACAACTGCCCCTCCATTTAACATAAACACATACCCCGAATGCGACTTATAATCGTCTCTGTCAGATGAAAACTCGCATTGGTGTATCCCTTCACAGAGAGATCACCTTCTCCGTATACAAAAAACATATCCTTAGTCCTACAAAAGTATTTAAGGATTGTTTTAACGGCCTTCTAGTGCTTCTCACATGGGTTAGATTGAAATCTGCTCATGACGCTCAACGCATGTGAAACGTCAAGCCGAGTGCATACCATAACATACATGATAGATCCTATCGCTGAGGCATAGGTATTCCATTCATGTGCAGTCTCTTCTCTTGTATTCTCGGACATTCAAATTTAGAAAGGTTAATTCCGTGAGACATTGGGAGATAACCCTTTCTTGATTGCTCAAGGTTAAATCTAGCCAAAACATTATCTATGTATGTACTTTGTGAAAGACCTAGCAGCCTTCCGGATCTATCTCGGTAGATCTTTATACCAAGTATAAAAGCTTCTTCTCCAAGGTCTTTCATAGAGAACTTTTTGACAACTATGACTTAATTGTCTAAAGAAAAGGAACATCGTTTCCTATCAGTAATATGTCATCGACATATTATACAAGGAAAACAACTGCACTCCCACTAGCCTTCTTATATACTCATGGATCATTAGCGTTTGACACAAAACTAATTTCTAAGATTGTCTCATCAAACCTAATATTCCAAATCCTTAATGCTTGCTTAAGTTCATAAATGGACTTCTGCAACTCGTATACTTTCGAGCTATGCCATAAATGGACTTCTGCAACTTGTATACTTTGGATGTAAAACCCCCGGGTTATGCCATATACACATCCCTATCTAGATTCCCGTTAAGGACTGCTGTTTTCACATCCATCTGCCAAATCTCATAATCGTAATGAGTGACGATGATAAGGAGTATCCTGATAGAATTTAACATGACCACTAGTGAAAAGGTTTGATTATAGTCAGTGCATTCTTTTTTACTGTAACCTTTTACAACCAGCCTTGCTTTATAGGTAATTAAGTTACTTCCCATGTCTATTTTCTTCTTGAAAACCCATTTGCATCCTATGGGCTTAATCCCACTTAGTGCATCAATCAAGTTCCAAACTTGATTTTCATACATAGAGTCTATCTCTAACCTCATGACCGTAAACCATTTATCAGATTTCGAGCCTTTCATTGCCTTCTTTTAAGTCCTAGGCTCATCATCTTCCATAAGGAAGAGATGTTTATCATTAGTAATGAGAAACACGTATCGCTCGGGAGCGATTGGAGCCCGACTTAACCTACCCAATGTCGGTGTTATAATAGGCTGTTTCATGCTTACACTTTCTTGTGTAATAGGTTTAGGTATAATCAGTTGATTATTTGTTTGATCTTCTTGAGTGCCTAACTCAAGATTGCTCCCACTGGCTTTTGCAAGTATATGCTCCTTCTCGAGTTGAGCATTTTCAAAAACAAGGACTTTTTATTCCTTGGGATCATAAAAGGTATACCCCATAGTCTCCTTAGGGTAACCTACAAACATACACCTATTTATGAAAGGACGACGTTTGACCCGCGCGGTCGCCGCGAGCCGCTGACCCTAAAGGGGCATGGGGTTTTCGAAAAGTAGTTTATTAAAAGCATGTTGAAAAGTGTTGTTTGAAAATGAATTTCAAGCTTAAAAGACTCGAGACAAAAATCTCTAGTCTATGTTACAGAGTCGCCACCCAGATGAGCTCTTCCGGGAAAATTTGGTACATCTTAGATCCGTTTGCCCAATCCATACCATAGAATAGAGATTCAGGTTTGGATGAGTTATATACTTTGTCATCATTTGAGTTAAATTATACTTGATAGAAACCACATTTATAATAGTCAAACTAAACTAGATATTTTCATTTTATGTTATAGTTTATCACACATGCATAATGCGGTAAGTAAATTGCAGAAAGTAAACACGTAGGAAATTTAAATGTGCCTAACCTACGGGGGTTTAATTACATAATTGGGGTGGGGGTTTGCAAATCGCCTAAGTACATCGAAATCTAAGGAATACAATCGCCTAGAATACATCGATATCTAATGAATATTACATTTGATTTTTGAATTAAAATCAATACCTGAAGGAAATTAAATCATAACATACATTTATCCTAAACTACTTGCATCCACAAAGGTTAGCACAAATACGACACATCACACGTAGTTGCAAATATGTTCATTTTGATTTTTTTGCGAGACCTAAACGGTCTAATTTAAAATATTGAGATGTTTGTAATTTCTTTTCATGTAAAAAGGGTTCATTTTGTACACATAAGTTATTTAACCACTCTATTAATGAAAATGCCACATGGATATTTATTGGGTTGGTTATCAGGGAACTTTGATTCCCTTCGTCGGGGTTTTCCTAACACACTTCATAATAAGCGAAAAATAAATCTAAGTCCAATACATAAATAACGGTGTTATTAAATTCGTTCCAAAAGGGAAATCGTTAAAGTCGGTAAAATGATATCCCGGTGAAGGAAAAGCAACTTCAACCATCCAAACACCTTTTGGAATGATTTCTGGTTTGTAAAATCTTCAAACATATGCATTATGTTACTTAAAAACTCAGATTTTAGGTCTGAATGGTCACCTCTGACCCTCCTGAACATAAACTGAAATTTGGAAAATTTACGAACATTCGGCCTGGAAAGCAATATCATTAATGGCATTGTTGATGTTGTTAACGACATTGCAATGCCATTAATGGCATTATAGAGACAGGAACAAACAGTTTTTCTATTTTTACAATTTCACATTTTTCACATATCAAGCACATTTATATGTAATACAAACAAGTGAGGCACGACTCTAGGAACTCAGAGGCTTACCTCATTTCCGTTAATCCACTTCACTCGGTCCATGAAAATCCCCAAAAAATCCTCCTTGTTTCTTTGGTTCGGTTTGTGTTTTTTGACAAAAATGAAGAGTAAGGGTATACTCTTTGAGGGAAGTTAGAACTTCCTGAATTTGAGTCTTGACAAGAGGCAGAAAGGAAGTATAAATCCTTCTTCTCTCAAGTTTAGACTTCAAAAGAACTTAAAACTTAGAAAATCGGTTAAAGATGAACTAGACAAACAAGTATTACAAATAGGCAGAGACACTTGCCAAGAACACTTAAACCAAGTTCTATTAGAGTTAGAATTCAGAAGTAGTAGTCCAAAGGAACTCTAAACCTCAAAGTTTGCCTAAATTCTCACACAACTCTAATTTTTTGAAAGAGTGAACTAATCCTTAAACTTGCCTAAATAACCCAAATGGCCCAAGTTCATGCCCTATTCATGAACTTACACACTGAAGTTCTGGAACTACAAGAGAATACGAGTTAAAAGAGTCTAAATTAGTTGCCAAAATGCTTAAGTACCTCAAGAACACCAAGAACACTTCAAATTCAAACTCAACTTTAGAACTCTCTCTCTTGCTCTTGTTTGCACAAAAATGAGCTCCCTTTCCATCTGAAACTTATCTCTAAACTTAAAGGGGCTCCCTTTAATCCAAAGTCAAATTTTTAGTTTTTCACTTTTTCTCAATCCAAATGCAAATGTTGGATGGACAAAACCTAGGTAAGGTGTAGAGGGTGGTGTTACAAGAGGAAAATCCAAGCTTGTGGGCAAAGATTGCCTTTTTGGTTGAAAAATTGCAGAAAGCGCAATTCTGATCTGCTGTAGAATCAATGTCGTTAATGACATCAACCATATCGTTAACAGTATGGTCATGTCATTAACGACATGGCACTTGCAGGCATGATTTTTTCCTTTTTTTGATTGGGCTTTTTAAGGAAGGAGAGGCCCAAAGAAACAAAGCAGATGATTTTTAGATGATTTCAAGACCCTGCAAAATGTAAAAAGCTAACAAGGAAAAAATTTACAGCTTCATCATCAAACTTGTGAGTAGGGAGTAAAATCTTGTGCTCACAGGCTACCCCTCGTGGGATCATTACTGATATGAGATTAGTATGATCCCATGATTGAAAGAGCAACAGGGTTTAGAGATAATATCTGCCTGGTCGTGGTTGGCACTCTTAGGATGGAGACTTAATGATAGTTGAAAGCTTTCATCTCGGTACGGTGGTTTCGGAGATTGGTCTCTCCATGCCCCTTGAAGGTTAACCTTTGGCTTGTTGATACCACTGAAACCATTGGGAAAAGAATGCCGGCCACGTGCTTGCATTCTTCTTGTTGAGAATCCCGTGTGCAGGCCGTAAAAAGCCCGTTTATGACGTGGACCATTGGGAGTTCACTGACTATAAAATGTCGGGAAAAGATGTGAATTGTAGAAAGTTCACTAATTGGAAAAAGTCTAAAAAGATATGAACTGTAGAAAGTTCGTTTGATTGTAAAAAGTCAGAAAATTGTGAACTGTAGAAAGTTCATTTGATTGTAAAAAGTTAGAAAATTGTGAACTGTAGAAAGTTCGTTGACTGTAAAAAGCCAGAAAATTGCAAACTCTAGAATGTTCGTTTGACTGTAAAAAGTCAGAAAATTGAGAAATGTAGGAAGTTCGTTTATTGCAAAAAGCCAGAAAATTGAGCACTATAAAAAGTCAAAAAATTGTGAAATGTAGAAAGTTTGTTGACTAAAAGAAGCCAGAAGATTGCGAATTGTAGAAAGTTTGTTTGACTGTAAAAAATCAAAAAATTGCGAATTGTAGAAAGTTCATTTGACTGTAGAAAGTCAGAAAATTGCGAACTGTAGGAAGTTTGTTCAACTGTAAAAAGTCAGAAAATTGCGAACTGTAGAAAGTTCGTTGACTGCAAAAAGTTAGAAACATTGCGAACTAAGAAACTTCATTCAACTGTAAAAAGTTAGAAAATTTGAAGAAAATGCAAGTTATGGATGCATGTTTTAATTTCTTGATTGAGATTGCTGAAACCAAAAATTTTTTCCCCTTCAATCAAGAATTAAAATATGAATGCGTATTAATTTCCTTAGGGTGAGTGATCGAGTTTTGAAAATATTTCGTGAAGTCTTGGTGACATTTTATAGAGTTAAAATGCACTAAAAATGAATTTTAAGGGGTTAAAAATGAGTTGGGGCTAAAAATAAAAAAAGGGGCTGAGTTAAAGCCCATGTCATTAAAGACATGACGTAATGTCGTTAACGACATCGCTCATCCAGGTTTTAAAATAAAACCTAACTTCTCCTGTTTTCTTCTTCTTTATTGAAAAACAGCCCCCCTTTTGCCAAAACTCAATTTTCTTCTCTAATCCTTAAGCGAAAATGTTGTGCAAAATCAAATCCCGCAACTTGAAAGTTGTTTCTTCATCGTCCCTCGATCCCCATCCTACGCTTCACTATTTCAAGCTTTTCCCCGTGAAGGAGGCGTATTGCTTTGAGATGATGGATGATTTGGTTGAGTTTTCTACTAACTCCCCTACCAATACTTTGTGCCTCAAGCTCGGGGAGCACGCCTCCGTGGTCTAGGTAACCTGAAATTCCCTCGATTTTGAGTTTTTTTGGAGGTTTTAGTTTGAACCCTAGGTTTTAAATTTTTTGAAAAATGCATGTTTTATGTGAAATTGATGCATGACTAAGCTTTATTTGTTGGTTATAGATAGTTTAGGATGATTTGGAGCTCGATATGGGGGATTTAGTTGCAAAAATTTAGATTTTTAGGGGTTAAAATCATAGGCAGAGCTATTTTTTACCTCTACAACTGTAGTGTCATTAACGATATTACATCGCAATGTAGTTAATGACATTGTAAAGTCGTTAATGACCTGGCTAATGCCTTTAACGACATGATAGAAAAAGAAACAGAGACAGTTTCTGCTTTGCCAAAAGCTGCTTCTGAGCGCAATTTCAACCTAGTTTACAGTTTCTAAAGGCTGGTATGTATGAAAATATTGAATCAATATGAATGTTTATGATGAAAAAAAGATACAGAATCCCGCGTTGGCCTTGTGATTTACTTTTGCATTTTGTCATTTATTTTTGCAGCCACAGACCTATACCAACTTTGCCGGTATAGGGGCTATGGGGAAACGGTGGAACCGCACAGCTGGAGACCCAGAGCCCTGAGATGCTGTTGACGCCACCAGATTTGGCGATCTTGCACGGATTATACCGGTGCATATGCCTCATTTATCCCATCCAGCTTGCACCGTCTTGGTCGAGCGGTGGTCTAAGATTACCCACACTTTCCATTTACCTTTGGGGAAGTTGACCATCACACCTTTGGATGTGGTGGCGATGACAGGAATGTCCTGGCACAGAGCGGCCATTAACTTTGATATCTTCATGGACCACTTTTCCACTTCCCGATGGGTTATCAACCGGGGTCCATGAGCTATTTGGTGTGGCGCCTTGAGCGGGCAAGCTCTCCTACAAGGAGCTGTACACTCACTGGGGTGTGATGGATGTGGTGCCTGAGGTGCAACGGGCTCGGTGCATCCGCTCTTTCATCATCTTCTCTCTCACTGTCTTATTCTTCCTCATTACATCGAGTAAGGTAAACTACGGGTTGATCTCAATGATCAAGGACTTAGTGGTGATCCAGGTGTAGAATTAACCCCGGGCCATTTTAGGCTAGATGTACTATGGCCTAGATTACGCGGTGAGGGTTCATGACAAGGCCCTCAAGCTGAGTCACGTCCTGCTCTAGGTAACTGACTCGGATCTTTCACCTTTACTTTTCATGATTTCTGCCAAATAATCTGACTTTTGTCTTTATTGCAGGTTTGGGATTTTGAGCATCACATCCTTCCCCATCAGGTCTTTAAGATCGAGCTGGTCCCGAGCAAGCACTTCCTGTCTATCTGGTGCCGACAGATTGGTGGTCTTTGCAAGTGGTGGATCGGATATTGGGAGTGCCTACGCCACCTAACGATTGAGCAGGTATTGAGTCACCTCTTTGAGTACCTCTATTATTTCTTCGGTTTGATAGTCCCACCGTGAATGTTTATTTTCTCCTTGTCGCAGGTCACCTCGGGTCCCTAGACTAATGTGCCGAATCGGGAAGTGGTGGAGGATGCAAGGGCAGCCACCGATAATCATAGGTTGGTGCTGGAGTGCCCCCTTTCCCTCGAGTGGTATCTTAGGGAACTCGTTCGAAGTTGGAGAACCACAGTGATGAGTAGGTAGCCAATTCTTCCTCATCCTCCCACCTGGGTGTTCTGGCCCAACCTAATGGTCACCTCCACGATGGATTGGGCCACTTTCCTGGATGGGAATGGTGAGGCGGCCCCTTCTATTGGTACGGACTATTTAGTGCACCTACGATGGCTTCTTCCCCCTTACCCTCGCATCTCGCCAGACGATACCGAGGATTGGCATATCTAGAAGGTGATGGAGATGGCAGGTATAGCTCTTTCTTACGATGATAAGGAGGAGGCTGACTTTGGCGGAGGTGGTGGGGATGATGGTCCCAATGGTGGTCCAGGCCATGAAGGTGATGCGGGTAGCGGGGGCCATAGTATCAATGCTAGTAGTGGTTGCCATGGCGACGGAGCTTGCAACAGAGGCCACAGCGGTGGCGGTGCGAGCTCTTCCCGGGTATGAGTCACCTTGAATTTTGATCTCTTTAAGTTTTTATTATACTTATTGAGTGTCGACTGTTTTGACATAGGCTGGCATGGGCAAGCGGGCTCGAGAACACCGATCCAATTCGTAGGAGTGGGCTTACCATATCCCTAGGTTCGTGGAGGGTCACCTAACGACCCATTTAGATACCACCTTCTCGCTAATGGTGAGGGTGGGGGAGCGATAAGCCCATATGTTGCCTCCAAGTTTGCATACCGTGTCCTTTTCTCCCAAGGACACCACACACCTAAGTCTCTTCTCTTTGTTTCTTTTGAAGCTTGATTTCAAGTTTTACCAATTCTTATTTTAACTTTTGTTTTATCATGGTAGGTTCTCCAGGCTGATGCTGAGATGCCTACTCGCCACTACCTGTCTACTCGTGACATGATCATTGAGAAGAACCGCTAGCCGAGGTAATCCTACTTGATTTTTGTATAATGCAATTTTTATGTATACACGTTGGGTTTGTGAGATGATGTGTGTGCTTATTTGTCATATGTTAACATTTTTGTGTATGTTTATGGTATGATGCATGCTCCCTACCGCATGCCTTGATTTCTTTAGAGCACCAGAACTACTTGAGGTCTCAGGATCATGTGAGGACTCAGGATCTAAGGATCGAGGATCTGGAGCGACATATGGCTCAAGCTTAGATCGAGGAGTCAGGATGTGGAGGCAGATAACCAGGGTAGATTGGGGAGTCAGGATGTGGATGTGGATAACCGCATTGCTGGGATTGAGGATGATGAGGATGATGGGGACTCCTCCTCTGTTTAGACTTGCTTTATTTGATTTCTTAAATTGTAGGAAAAATTTATGATAGTTTTAGCATTGTTGATGCCATTTGCATAATCTTTTTAAGCATTTCGGATATTTTGTTGAATTTGAATGAATTCCTCTATTCCAACTTTGTTGCAATGTTTGATTTTGCTCGATATGATGATTTTTGTGATTTCATTACTTAGAAAAGGATCCTATAAACCCCTTAGTCCAAAATTGACCCATAAATTGACTTTCCATCGAAGCTATGCTTATAATTAGCCACTGTAGTTGTAATATCATTAACCATATGGGAAAATTCAGTCTGCTAATAGATATAGGCAAACTGCCAGAAACACGATATTGTTAATGATATCAGAATATCATTAATAACATTGCAATATCGTTAACGACATTTCAATATTGTGAACGATATTATGCCATATCATTAACAATATCACCAAGTCATTAACGATATTACATCCAGTTTCTAGATTACGCTTTCTTTTCTGCTTTTCTTCAAATTGTAACTCACAACCAACAACTCTTATCTTTCCTGCGCACTTTGAAGAATCCAGATTGGAAGAAACTCGAGACATTCAGCTTATGGGGGCTTTGATATCTCACCTTTCACCCCTTGAATATGACTTTAGTTAGGGCTACAGTTTTATTTTGGGATCCAACCACCCATGTCTTCCGATTTTCTCATCAAGAGCTGTGCCTAATGATCAAGGAGTATCAGGTCATCATCGAGATCCCATGTCATTGGGCTTTTTCCTTAGCGGTCCCATCCTTCCACTTTGGTGCCAAAGCTACCCTTCAGGGTTTGTGGAATTTGGATTATGTGACCCCTTTCCTTGCTCACCCACCGTCTCCTGGAGGATTTCAAGTCGTCGCCATGCTGGAGTTTATTTGCGGAGTTGGCCCTATTGCCCTGTTCCGGTTGATATCCGTTATCGATCCACTTTCTCGGGGAAATTCTTTATCTGCACTGGTACTGGCGGAATATTAGCATGGATGTCGGTATCTTCCTCCTTGACCTGGTTGATGATCGCTTCACGCTTCTTGAGGTAGGTCCGTAATGACTATTTATTGACTTCCCTCATTTTTTGCTTTTCTAAATAGGGTTTACTTCAGGTTTGGCTATTGGAGAAGCTTTCCTTGATTGGTGATCCACGGGGGAATACTTCTGATTACTAGCCTGTTACTTATAACAACCGGGGGCTGACTACCAAGGGACATTCCTGGATGAACGAGCATGATTGGATCCAGGTTTTTGGCCAGCTCCCTGATGATAGGATCGTTTGGCTTTGCCCTTGGTGGGAGATCACTCATTGCAGTCTTGATGCACGAAGATGGGATTTTACTGATGGGCCTATATTTTTCCACATTCTACTCTCCCAACCGCATATGTAGGCAGTATGGGAGGCGCTAGAGGATACAGCGCAACATATGTTCTTCCCGAGTTTCTGAGTGGCATCATTCTTGGCCAGACAGGTTATCGACCTTATGGATTCAGTAGACCTAGTTTGCTTACCTTGATTATAGGGCGACCGAGACTATGGAGATAAATAGATTCTATCGCGGATGGCTAGGAGCGATAAGATCTCTAACAGGCCCTGAGCGGTATGCTTGGGTGGCGAGTGAGTGGTCGAGGGAGGAAGACTGGCTGATCCCTTACAGCCCTAGGTAGAGCCTTCTTGATGATTTGTCGAGAATGATGCTATTTGAAAAAATGAAAATTAATCAACTTTTTCTTAGAACATACCAATGTGGTATGATTCTATCAGATTCATTTATCTTTTCTCTTCCTAAGTACAAACTATTGGACTAATTGTATTGTAAGATGTTTGTTGTTTACTTGTGACATTTCAACCATTGGCATTTATACATCTCCAAAAACATACGCATAAATGTTTTCAGCAAGAAATGATATTTTTATTGATGAAATAAATCAAAGTACAAATGTTTCGAGTGTGACTCCTGTCACTAGATAGCCCTCTTAGGTTTTCTAACTAATGAACTTTTTTGTCACTCATTGTCCTAAGTTTTGCCTGAATTACCCTTTCAAGTTTTCAACTCAGTGGACTATCTTATTTTGCGAAAAAAGGCCCTAATTTTTGCCCAACCAACAGAGTGTTAGCTAACGGGCTTAATTACATATGTATTTTTTGTTTTGTACTACTTTTCTGGATTTATTTCTTTTTCTAGACATGGTAGCGCTTAAGCCTATCTTAATTGATCGGGTTGACAAATTCATTGCCATCCATATCCATAATCTTGACTACCCCTTTGCTCAACACTTTCTTTATGATGAATGGACCTTCCCAATTGGGCCTGAATTTCCCTTTGGCTTCCACGTTCAAAGGCCTTAATTGCTTCAATACCAAGTCTCCTTCTTTAAGGGGTTGCTTTTGATACTTGGCTTTACTTTTGTACTCCTTGACCATTTGTTGTTGATACATTTATGGGTAATATAAAACCTTGAGGTGATACTCATCAATCATGTTAAGCTGTTCAAACCTAGCTCTGGCCCATATTGACTCCCCTAACTTGGCTTCAAGGGCTATCCTCAACTATCATACTTCTGTTTCCACCTGCAAAACTGCCTCTATTTCGTATACTAGTGAGAACGGAGTCTGATTTGTGGGGGTCCGAATGCTCGTTCTGTAGCCCCTAACTGTGACAGGTAGCTTATTCGCTTAATCTTGATAAGTAGTCACCATCTTACTTAGGATCTTCTTTATGGATTTGGTAGCCGCTTCAACTTCCCTATTGGCTTCTGGTCTATACGGTGAGGAGCGGTGATGCCCGATACCATATTTCTCGAGGAGCTCTGTCATTGTCCCTTGGAATTGAAATCCATTACCTGAGACGATGTGATGGGGGATCCCATACCAAGTGAAGATGTGTTTCTCTATGAACTTGGCCACTTTATATTGAAGTAAGATTCCGCTTCCACCCACTTAGAGAAGTAATAAACCGCCACTATGATGAATTTGTGGCCATTACTGGAGGAAGGGCGAATCTCTGCAATTATGTCGATCCCCCACGCCGAGAATGGCTAAGGAGTAGATAAGTTATGGAGATCCGAGGGAGGTAGATGGCTAAGGTCTCCATAGATTTGGAATTCGTGGCATTTCTTGATCACTACGGTACAGTTGGCGACCATGGTGGTCCAATAATACCCTTGCTGTTGGATCTTCTTAGCCAAAGTTAGGTCATTCATGTGTGGGCCACAATCCCCCCTGTGCATTAGTCTGATTACTAGCAAAGCCTCTCTCTCATTCAAGTAGCGAAGTAACAAACCCTCTGGAGTACATCGGAACAAATCATTATTGAGAAGTCAGAATTGGATGGCTAAGCGACAGAGGGAAGTGCGCTCGGAGTCCGTGGCATCCTCAGGATAAATTCCATCTTTCAAGAATTGAACGATGTAGAAGTACCAGCATCCGAAATCTGAGCCTTCCTCAACTAGCACCACCTTGCAATAATAAGGCTTCTTGGCCAATTGAAGAACTAAAGGTTTGATGGGTTGGGCCTAGGGACCTTCCCACATAGAGGCTAAAATGGCTAAGGAATCTGCATTTGATCATCCTCTCATAATACGTGATGGAATACGCATTTATCGAACTTGGCGGAGGCTATCCAGACTGCTTCTAGATAGCGATGAAGTGAGTCCTCCTTAATCTCCTAATCATAGGTCACTTACCAAATTACCAAAGCTGAATCTACGATGACGAAGACTTCTTTGGCTCTCACCTTCCTTAGCACTTCCAAGCCGAATAGACAAGCTTCGTATTCTACCCCGTTATTCATGATGGGGAATTCTAAGCGCTTGGAAAATGGGATGACTTCATTCTACGGTGTGATTAAAACTACTCCTAAGCCTACCCCTTTGCGATTCATGGCTCCATCGAAGTACATGGTCCACTCCCTCTTGACCATTTCTACCAAGGATAGTTGTTTGTCTGGGAACTTGATAAGTGTATAATTACATTTATTATCATGATAATTTTATACAATAAACACTATAGTTTGTATCATTTTTATACTTCATATAAAAGATTTCACATGGTATGTGGTTATTTTTGATGCAAATGCAGATACTAGGTAAATCTTGGGAGTAATGATCAAAAGTGGAATTCTATGAAAATAGAGTGAAAAAGGTGTAAAAAGATGCGTGAAACTTAAAATTTTGGCTTAGGATCGAAGCTATCAAAGATCGGTGAAGTTACAAGGAGATTTCTAAAGAAAAATCCATTCACGATCGTGATAATCATTCACGGTCGTGACCTGGTCACTTCAGAACGGAAATCTACCAATAAAAGATTCACGGTCACGAATCACATATCACGATTGCGACATGGACGGTTTTCTGGTATTATTTTCTTAACTACCAACCGCCAGATAAGCATGATCAACCACCATCAACTACCAATGAAAAGACACTTATCAAGAGTCAACCAATCATGAAAAGATGCCTATCCATTGTGATTGAATCAAAGCCTCTCAACCAATTACATTGAAGAGATGCAATCTTTCACCAATGGATGTGACTCTTCATTTGGATAGACGCAACCCTTCAAACTCTATAAATAGGGCTCCAAATCCTCAACAATTTCATGCATTTTTGTGTGGTATGCCTTCAGTGCAATAAAGGAAGTGCAGAGAAAAAAAGGGTTAAATATAGTGTGTGTATAGTTAGATTCGCTATGTTCTTAAGTGTCAGTGAGAAAATGTTTAAGTGATTCAATTCCTTGTTTCGATCACTAGATTTCTCTACGTTTTCGAGCGATTGTTGTATAAGTGTACTTGCAAATTACTTATCAATAAAAGTTTTCATTCTTCAATATTCGTTTGTTCGATACGGTTTGACGACTCCCATTAAAGAGTGGATACGGTTTGAT
>CATIWQ010259457.1:0-14669 GCA_949673415.1 Euphorbia schlechtendalii | reverse complement strand
ATTTTGATGAGGCCCGTGTGGCCTAATTAAAACATCGGCGATTTAAAGTTGTTAATTTAAATAAAAACAGTTCATTTTTATTTACATGTATGTTGGTCAATTTTATTAGTGAAAATGACCGCATGGCAAGTAATGAGGTCTTTTATCCGGGAATATGTTTTAATTCCCTTCATTGGGGTATTCTAATACAGAAGTTAAAAAGAAATAAGAGAAGAAGAAGGAGAATTACCACATTATTTACAGTAAAATAAAATAACTCCTAGGTTAAAAATAAAAATTAAAAAGAAAAGAAGATGAACATGGGATTTGTAGCTCTAGGAACTCAGAGGCTTTACCCTTTTGGCGTGAATCCACTTCGGCGTGTCCGTTAGATCCCCAGGAGCGTTCCTCGTTCGTTTTTGTAGTTTAGGTGAAAAGGTTGATGTAAAAAGTCCAAAAATCTTCGTTTAATTCTTGGATTTTTAATGTAATTTAATGGAAAAAAAAAGATTGTTTTGTTGGAAAATAAAGTGTTTATTTATCCAAAAGATAATTAGACTTGAGTTCTAAATTGGTTTTAGAACCGAGAATATCTGAGGATTTAAGAAGAAAAGATGAAGAAATTTTATAAAAAGATGAAGAAATTTGGGATCCGAAAGTGTTTTTGGATCCGAGAAAAAGTTAGAAGAAAGTAATAAAAAACGTTTTTAATTTTTGTTCTGAAAGAGAGGATTTTTCTCTCTGAATTTTCCGGTCCCGTTTATCGAAAATGAACCTACTATTTATAGGAAAATCCTGAAAAAAAACCAAAAAAGGAAAGTTTTTCCAGCGAGGGGCCTCGCCGGAAAAAATGCCTCGCGGAGCTCATCGCGAGGCTCACTCGCGCGTCCGCGTGGGCATCATAGCACCCTCGCGGGGAGGCCCCGCGAGGATCGCTAGGGACCCTCGCGAGAATCCCCACGAGGGTCGCCTAGGACCCTCGCGGGGAGGCCCCGCGAGGGTCGCTAGGGACCCTCGCGGAATCCCCGCGAGGGTCACCTAGGACTCTCGCGGGGAGGCCCCGCGAGGGTTGCTAGGGACCCTCGCGGGAATCCCCGCGAGGGTCGCTAGGGGCCCTCGTGGGAATCCTCGCGAGGGTCACCTAGGACCCTCGTGGGGAGGCCCCGCGAGGGTCGCTAAAAACCCTCGCGGGAATCCCCTCGAGGGTCACCTAGGAACCTCACGGGCAAACCCCGCGAGGGGCCCTTAGGACCCTCGCGGGGAGGTCCCACGAGGGTTCCATGCCACCTTCGCGGGCAGTCCCCGCAAGGGTCCCTTAAGACCCTCGCGGGTAGTGCAGGCTGCCTCGCGTAGCTTTGTGCGAGGCTACCATTCGCGAGGCTGCCTTCGCGCGGGATTTTTTTTTTTTATATTTTTGTATTTTTTTAGTTAAATAATTTAAAACGTCCAAGGAGGATTCCCATATGAAGATCGTCGGATGGTCGAAAATCGTGTGATTCGAGGATAAATTTCTCGAAAAGCCGTCATCATTGAATGCGCGAGCTGGTACAAAATCCCGTGCTCACAGCTTTCCTCCCACCCAAGTTGTTACAAAGAGACCTCGAAACATAGTGATTGGTAATGTGCCAAGGTAGAGGAGTATTCCGTATTACTTTGGAATTACACATGGGATCTCGTCATGCCTTCTTCTACTACGAATATCATCGGGTGTAAGTGGGTGTTGAAAACAAAGTTGATGCCAAATGGTTCAATTGATTAATATAAGGCTCACCATGTAGTAAAGGGAATTCATCAATGCCTTGGAACATATTTTAAGGATACATTCAGTCCAATCATTAAACTCACCACCATTCATATATTACTATTATTGGATGTAAGTCACTCTTGGTTTATTTCACATATTGACATCTTAAATGCAATTCTGTACAGTGACCTTGATCAGCCGATGTTTGGTGGAAACCCATTGGATTTGTTAATCAGTCCTATCCTGATTGTCATTTGAAGATGTCTTTGTATGGGATAAAATAATCTCCACGCATGTGGCATCATAAATTGACAAGTGTACTCACTAAATATGGCTTTTGAAGCTCGCGAGAAGATGTTTCCCTTTATTTCCCCCGTCTAGGTACGCGTACTCTTTTTTATCTCATTTATGTTCATGACATCCTTGTTATAGGTAATAATGTTAAGGAACGGGTAGCACTTGCTACGTTTCTTCAGTCGAGATTCACAGTTAAGGACCTTGGTGTTGCAAGTTATTTCTTTGGTATTGAGTTTCATTATGGCTGAAACACCTTACACCTTTCCCAGCTGAAATATATTATAGAACTTTTATGGAAGGCAAATATGTTTGATTGTAAACTTGTGCCAACACCCTCTACACCCATTGAAAAATCATTGTCAGATGATGCTACTGCTAAATATGATGATTTTACTCATTTTTGGATCCTTATTTGTGGCTTATAATATCTTACGATGACCAGACCAGACATCGTGTATTCTTTGTGTAAGGTGGCTCAATTCATGAATGCACCTACTGTTGATCATTGGCATGCTTTGAAGAGAATCATGTGATATCTATATGGGACTCCCTCTCAAGGCCAACTTTACACCCCTCAAACACATCTCACTCTTCATTGCTTTTCATATTCTCATAGGGTTGGAGATGTTATAGACCGATGCTCCTCATTTGATTTTCCAATTTACTATGATTTGAACATCATTTCATGGTCTTTATGGAAACAATGAATATTATCTCGGTCCTCCATTGAGGTAGAATTTCATTCTCTTGTCATGACTACTTTGGAACCAGCTTGGATTGGTGTGCTTCTTCGAGAACTCAGTTTCAACCTCCTTGGTACTCCCACTATATAGTGTGACAATTTTAGTGCCACATGTTTTACGGCTAATCTAGTATTTCATGCTCATACCAAGCATCTAGAATTGGATTTTCACTTTGTATGGGAACATGTCACGTCCAAGAACTTAAAAGTTCGGTACACATCGACTATTGACCAACTGGTTGATGTACTTACAAAACCTACGGGTTGTACATGGTTCCATGCATTACGAGACAAGATGGATGTGTTTCCTAAACCCACCCAACTTGTGGGGGAATGTTAGGAGTGCAGTAACATGGTTTATTAATCAATTTATATTGTAAAGGCTATTATTGTAATTGTACACATAAGCACAATATTATAATGAAGCCCTAACTCCCGCAAATGTGTGTGTGAAGAGTTTTGTTGAACCCAAGTTAATAGTACCTCATAGTGCTTAAAACATTATGGAAATAACAAACTGACTAGGATAGTAAAATTAATTGAGTACTAATTATACTCTTAATTAACAAAGTTTACTAGAGTTTGTTTAAGGGAAAACAACTTAGTTTACTGAGTAATCAATTAAGTTATGGCTTAGAGTAAGAAAAGCTAAGTGGAGCTGAGTATTACATACTTTATAGGATATTTACTCAGTTGTGATGAGTTAGCTTTTTAATATGAAAAGCTGTATTCCTTGAAATTAGACAAATATTTGACCCTCGTGCTTCTAACTGTTTCTATGAGAAATAAAATATACCTTTGATGTTTTTCATCAGAAAAAGCACTGAAATTGAAGAAAATGTTCAATTGTACCTCACAAGACAAAAGGTGTAAGTACGGAATGTTGGAGATTCCTCACTAAAGTCTAAAATGAAAGGAATCCTTTGTCATGCAACGTCAGCAAGTCAACGAATGGTAGAATTCCATGTTGCATCTCGTTCGCCTCTCTATAAAATGAATTACTTGAAGACAAAAGAATTTTTTATGATGGATTAATCTCGTTCTTCAACGTTCGAAATCTCTGTCTCTAAACATCTTGGAATTTGTCTCCAATGGGAAAATTCAAAACATTTGAAGAGAAGAGATATTCAAGAATTGTAAAGTTGAGAAGTTCACAACGACTAATTCCAAGACCGTCAACTATAAATAGAAGACTTGAGCAGATGTTCAAACTTGGTGAACCACTCGAATTTCTTCTAAGAGTTGAAACTCTGTTCAATTACTCTTAGCTTCAAGAAATTCCAAATCAATCATTCAGCAAACACTCACTGTCAAATCTGTTTATAATAGAGAGAGAATAGCACTTAAGATTTAACATTGTAAATGATTTAACACTCTATAATTGAATTCCTCAGTTCATAATTTATTTTAGAAATCTGAGTGACGGTTTGGGAAGGGTACCCAAATTGTGGATTGAGTGGTAGTTAGAAAGAAAGGTACTTTCTGTAATTGATTCTACCCATTGTAAAGGCTTCTCCGACTAAAGAAGGAACTAAATCACTAGGGGAATAAAGCTTGAAAATGAATATAGGGACTGGACTTGGTAAATATTTAGACCCAGCTCAGCATGAAGCACTGAGCATCTAAAAACTAAACTTGGTAAATATTTTTATAAAATCCTAAAACATACCAATAACTACATTCACCCCCTCTACTATTTAATTAAGCCGTTTAGGACCAATAAGTGGTACCAGAGCACTGCTAAACTTATAGACTAAATCATCTTTGAGTAAAATATCTATAAATGGCTTACAATAGTTTCAGTTCTGGCTAAAGACAGATAATGCTCCTGAAGGAGGGAATGTCTGTAACCAGGCCATCGTTGTCCAAAGCATAAAAGCATGGCTCGTTATCGAGCTTCGCCCGATTCTTATTGTAGTAAGGAATGGGTAACGTTTTCAATTTGATCTAGAGGATTATGATGACGTTGACTTGAGGCTTCTCAAAGAGATTACCACACTGATCAATTACATACATTGTGTGATAGATCTTTCTAAATTTAACAAGGTCTCGGGCTGCTAGACAACATAGGAAATCTGGAAGAACCTATAGATTACCTATAAGAGGACTGATAAGGTCAAGGAGTCGAAGATCAACTTCATGTTGAGAGTATGAGATGTTCTAGATGGGAGCTAGCAAGGGTATTCAAGCCATGAGTGCTAGGTTCATTAATATTGTTAATGAATTGAAGAGGCTTGGCAAGGAATTCATGAAAGAGGAGCTGGTGAAGAAGATTCTCCACACTCTTAACTCAGAGTGGGACGCCAAGAAGAGTGCAATCGAGGATGATCATGATCTTAGGACCTATAGATATGAGGAGTTGATGGTCACCTTGCTAACTCAAGAGATGATTTTGAGGAAATATACCGATGACTCCAAAAGGAGTAAAGGCAAGGAGAGCATATTCCTCTGATTAATCTAGAAGCCGCGATTCTGATGAGCAAATGGCCTTTTTTACCATGAGTTTCAAATGCATCATGAAGAAGGATGGGAAGTTCAACAAGAAGAAGTTTCCCACTAAAATTAAGTTAACTCACAATCGATAAGGAGCTGAGGAAGGACTCAAGAAGGAACACAGTAAAGATATCAAATGCTTTGGTTGTGGAGAAAAAGGCCATAGCCAGTCGAGCTATCCAAAAATCAAGAAGAGGTTTGTCAAGAAGAATGAGACACTTGTTGCCACCTGGAGTGACTCAGAAGAGTCTTCATCATCCGATGAAGAACCAACTGATTATGCCAACCTCTGCTTAATGGCAACTGAGAATGATAGAGGCAAAGGCTCAGCATCTACTTTAAATAGAAGTCAAACTGCTGATGACTCTGAAGTTGAGCATAGTAAAGGAACATCTCCTCAAACTGAGGAACATTCAAAATTCCTTTGCCTATTGAAAAGTTCATGCAGGTACTCTTTGATGTTATGAAACTTACTAGTAAGTTAGGAAAAAACATTAAGGAGCTGGTGAGGAGAAGTGAAGATCAGGAAGACATTATTGCTTCCTTATCTCTTGATATTCACTTTCTTTAAGAAAAAGCTGAGTATCAGGATTGTAATGCTAGCAAGCTCATTATTAAGCAATTAGATGAGTTGATTGCTGAGATAAAAACTTTGAAAAAGGAACAGGTTCGTCCTCCAACCAATGGTCAAACTTTGAATAACAAAACTCGCAATTCTAAGAGGAAGAATTCCTCTAAAAAGAAGAAAGTGAGCCAGCCACATGCAAAAATGGTGTGTGGTTTTTGTGGAAAAGCTGGCCATGCTACAATCCTCTGTAAGCATAAAATTTTTTGTTATGATGAGTACGAATCAACTAGCGAACCGGGATTGATGCTAGCCTAATGGACAAAGAACAAGATAGAAACTCTAAGAACCCAATTTTTATTGTAGCTCCCATGTTTCTAATAATTTAAAGTGGGTTTTAATTAGTTTTTATTTTGTATATTTATTTCCCAATTAGTCAATTATGTTTAGGTTTAATTAAATTATGAATTTGACCAAACAAATTTTAAGTTTAATAATCAAACCTCATAGTTTAATTCCTTAAACAAATTTAATTATCAACTTTCATAATTTACAAACTAATCCATAGATAAAATAAAGATTGTAATTTAATCAAATAAATGATCATATTACTATTTGGAATGAAGTATCATGGTTTATTAATCAATGTATATTGTAAAGGCTATTATTGTAATTGCACACATAAGCACAATATAATAATGAAGCCCTAACTCTCATAAATGTGTGTATGAAGACTTTAATTCTATTTTGCAGCTTTTAATGGTAATCATAGGGTAATTTGCATAACTGTAGTTTTGCTCAATCTTGGTTCAATTCTTATCATTTTGATTCTTCAATCGTAGACCTCCTTGTTTCTCTACTCTTTGTTCTTCTTTTTCTGTTTCCCTAATGACGGGTTCAGTCCCAACATTGTCCTCCTTGGTTGTGGTTTCTACCATCTCATCAACATCCTCAGCTTCCTCATTCTCTCCTTCTTTTTCTCATTAGTTAACGTTGATACTCGATTAAACGAGTTATGTTTTATGGCATACTCTCATTGAACTAGTTATTTCAAGTAATGATTTTATGAAATATATTGATGGAACAGCGAGAATACAGAACTCGCAACTCTCATATGGTTCCTCAAATCAGGCCCTATGCAATATTGAAAAGACAAGATCAAAAGTCTTGAGTCTCATTCTGAATTTTCTTTCTCTGTCGATACTACCACAGATTGTTGGTGTAAAAATAGCTCATGCTGCTTGGATAAAGCTCAAATCTACTAATGCCTCAGGCTCTTGTGAGCAAATAAGAGATTGGAAACAACAACTGCACTCTCTTCAGAACTAGTTTCAACTTATCTTCAACGGGCTAAGTTAATTTCCGCTATATTGCTTGCATTATAATATGATGTTCGTGAGGATGATTTGGTGAATGCTATCTTAGATTGTTTAAATGGTCCTAATAGCATGTATCGAGATTTTTATCGATCATTGGAAGCTCGTATGGTTGATGTTATGTTTGATGATTTGTTTGGATTGATACTTTCTAAAAAGTGGCAATTATGTCTCCATGGCAATGTTAATTCTGCTCATGATTCGAATAATGTGGCAACTCACATTACGATGAGAAATTTGCTACATTATAGCTGCGGTAGGGGTCGTGGATGGGCTGCTTATCAATCCCAACACCACCCAAATAAGTTTCAACCCCAATTCTCACATGGGCAACACCAACGTCAACAATTCGACCCATCTATCCTGGGTAAACCACCTAGTCATCCTGGTTCTCAAATTTCTTGATCATATGGTCCAGTTTCACAATTTGCTCATAGTGACACATCTACACTAGTTTGTTTCAATTATCATAGTGTGGGTCATTATGCTAGACAATGTCCATCACCTCGAAACCCCAACCACAATTCAACCAACCCCGTATCCAATTTTACCACCACCACACCCATCATCCAAGCTTGGATCATGTATAGTGGCGCGATGCACCACCTCACAACTGATTTGGGTAACCTTAGCCTCCATTCTGAGTACATAGATCCAGAAGAAGTCCAGCTATGTAACGGTTCTCGACTTTCTATTGAACATATTAGGTCGACTTTTATTCCAAATACTTCTTTTGCTTTAGGTCAGTTATTACATATTCCTAATACTAACTCAAATCTTGTTTCTGTTAGTGCTCTTACTAAGTCTAATGCAGTTTCTGTTGAATTTTTTTAACTAGTTTTATATTTTGAAGGGCCTCAATCCAAAACAGGTTATATTGCAAGGCCTGAATAAGAATGTATTATTTATTATTCTGCAATCCTCTCCTTATTTAGTTTGGTCTCATCTTACATCCTTGGGAACGTGGCATGAAAGACTAGGACACCTAGTTTAATCGTTTAACTCAAGATCATGCCAAGTGACTTGGTCTCTGTGCATTACACACTTAGTTGCTTGCCTCCTAATTATGTTGTTACAGAGAGGCCTCGAAACATAGTCAATTGTAAGTGCCAAGGTAGAGGAGTATTCTGCATTACTTAAGAATAACACGTGGGATCTCATTGCACCTTCTTCTACTACGAATATCATTGGGTGTAAGTAGGTGTTTAAAACAAAGTTGATGCCGAATATCAATTGATCCGTATAAGGCTCGACTTGTAGCAAAGGGATTTCATCAATGTCTCAGCACATATTTTTAGAATACATTCAGTCCAATCATTAAACTCACCACCATTCATCTATTACTATTATTGGATATAAGTTACTCTTGGTTTATTTCACATCTTGACATCTCAAATGCATTTCTGCATAGTGACCTTGATCAACTGATGTTTATGCAGTAACCCATTGGATTTGTTGATTAGTCCTATCCTAATTATGTTTGTCATTTGAAGATGTCTTTGTATGGGATAAAACAATCTCCACGCATGTGGCATCATAAATTGACAAGTGCACTCACTAAATATGGCTTTCGAAGCTCATGAGAAGATGTTTCCCTTTATTTCCCCTGTAGGGGTGTGTGTACTCTTTTCTATCTCATTTATGTTGATGAAATTCTTGTCATAGTTAATAATGTTAAGGAACGGGTAGCACTTTCTATGTTTCTTTAGCCGAGAATCATAGTTAAGGACCTTGGTGCTGCAAGTTATTTCTTGGGTATTGAGTTTCATTATTGCTGAAACACCTTGCACCTTTCCCAGTGGAAATATATTAAAGACCTTTTATGGAAGGCAAATATGTTAGATTATAAACCTGTGCCAACACCCTCTGCACCCATTGAAAAATCACTATCACATTATGCTGCTAAATATGATGATGTTACTCTTTTTTGGAGCCTTGTTTGTGGATTACAATATCTTACGGTGACCAAACCATACATCATGTATTCTATACATAAGGTGGCTCAGTTCATGAATGCACCTATTGTTGACCATTGGCAAGATTTGAAGAGAATCATGTGATATCTATATGGGACTCCCTCTCATGGCCTGCTTTACACCCCTCAAAACTATCTCACTCTTAATAGGGTTTCATATTCGGATTGGGCCGGAGATGTTATAGACCGTCGCTTCGATTTCGGTTTTGCAATTTATCATGGTTCAAACATCATTTCATAGGCTGTAATGAAACAATGAACAAAGTCTCAGCCCTCCATTCAGGAGGAATATCGTGCCCTTGCCACGACTACTTTGGAACTATCTTGCTTTGGTGTGCTTCGAGAACTCAGTTTCAACCTCCTATGTACTCCCACTCTATAGTGTGACAATTTTAGTGCCACATATCTTACGACTAATCTAGTATTTCATACTCGTACCAAGCATCAAGAATTGGATTTTCACTTTATACGGGAACACTCCGTGTCCAAGAACTTAGCAGTTTAGTACATATCGACTAATGACCAAGTGGCTGATGTACTTACAAAACCTATGGGTCTTACATGGTTCCATGCATTATGAGATAAGTTGGATGTGTTTCCTAAACCCCACCCAACTTGTCGGGGAATGTTAGGAGTGCAGTATCATGGTTTATTAATCAATGTATGTTGTAAAGGCTATTATTGTAATTATACACATAAGCATAATATTATAATGAAGCCCTAACTCTCACAAATATGTGTGTGAAGAGTTTTGTTAAACCCAAGTTAATAGTACCTCACAGTACTTAAAACGTTTTGGAAATAACAAACTGACAAGGATAATGAAATTAATTGAGTACTAAGTATATTCTAAATTAACAAAGTTAACTTCAGTTTGTTTAAGGGAAAATAACTCAATTTACTGATTAATTAATTAAGTTATGACTTAGAGTAAGAAAAGCTGAGTTGCGTTGAGTATTACGTACTTTATAAGGTATATTACTCAGTTGTGCTAAGTTTTATTTTAAATATGAAAAGCTGTATTCCTTGAAATTAGAGAAATATTTGACTCATGTGCTACTAATGGTTTCTGTGAGAAACAAAATATACCTTTGATGTTTTTCTAGAGAAAAAGCTCTAAAATTGAAGATGCTTTCAATTGATCCTCGCAAGACAAAAGGTGTAAGTATGGAATGTTGGAGATTCCTCTCTAAAGTCCAAGATAAAAGGTATCATTTGACATGCGTCATTTCTCGGTGTCTCCTCGCAATTCTGCAATTTTAACAAGTCAATGAATGGCAGAATTCCATGTTGCATCTTACATGCCTCTCTATAGAACGAATTGCTTGAAGACAAATGAGTTTTTAACTACGGATTAATCTCATGCTTCAACGTTTGAAATCTCTGTCTCTAAACGTCCTGTAATTTATCTATAACGGGAAAATTCAAAAGTTTGAACATAAGGGATATTTAAGAACTGTCAAGATGAGAAGTTTGTAACGGCTAATTTCAATACCTTCAACTATAAATACAAGATTGGAGTAGACATTTAAACTTGGTGAATCAACTCGAATTTCTTCTAAAAGCTGAAACTCTATTCAATTACTCTTAGCCTCAAGAAATTCAAATCAAGCAATCAACAAACACTCATTGTCAAATCTGTTTGTAATAGAGAGAGAATAGCACTTAAGATTTAACATTGTAAAAGATTCAATACTCTATAAGTGTAATTCCTCAGTTCACAATTTCTTTTAGAAATCTGAGTGACTATTTGGAAAGGGTGCCAAAACTGTGGATTGAGTGGTAGTTAGAAAGAAAGGTACTTTCTGTAATTGGGTCTACCCATTGTAAAGGATTCGCCTCCTAAGGAAGGAACAAATTCACTAGTGGAATAAAGCTCGAAAAGGAATCCGGGGGATTGCAGGTAGGTAAGGGGCCGAACCAGGATAAAATCTCAGGTGTTGAAGTAACCTTGGATGTGCCTTTATTGCTTTTCTCATTCATCATTCTACCTCTGTTATTTGTCATTTTTCTTGAAAAACCAATCCGAGCTAAGTGGAGTACTCAATAAGCGATTAAAGATAAAATGTGTTAGCAAAGCTGAGCAGTTTATAGTTTTTAAACCTATCTTAGCACGTGCATCAAAAAACTAAACTTGGTAAATATTTTAATAAAATCCTAAAAGAAACAAAGAACTGCATTCACCCCCCTCTACTATTTAATTAAGCCGTTTAGAACCAATAAGTGGTATCAGAGCAGTGCTCAACTTATACACTAAATCCTCTTTGAGTTAAAAATCTATAAATGGCTTACAATAGTTTTAGTTCCAGCATAAGACAAATAGTGCTCCTAAAGGAGGGAATGTCTATAACCAGGCCATCGTTATTTGAAGGTAATCATTACACGTTTTGGAAAAATTGCATGAAAAATTTTATTCTATCTCAAAGCATGAAAGCATGACTCGCTCTCGAGCTTCGCTCGTGAATTCCTACTGTAGTTAGGAATGGGCAACGTGTTCCATTTGATCCAGAGGATTATGATGATGCTGACTTAAGGCTTCTCAAAGAGATTACTGCAGCGATCAATTACATACACTGTTCGCTAGATCTTTCTCAATTTAACAAGGTCTCGGGGTGCTAAACAGCATAGGAAATCTAGAAGAAGCTAGAGATTACCTATGAGAGGACTGACAAGGTCAAGGAGTCCAAGATCAACCTCATGCTAAGAGTGTATGAGATGTTCTAGATGGGCGCTAGCGAGGGTATTCAAGATATGAATATTGGTTCTTTAACATTGTTAATTAATTGAAAGAGGCTTGGCAAGAAATTCACCGAAGAGGAGCCGGTGAAGAACATTCTCCGCACTATTAACTTAGAGTTGGATGCCAAGAAGAGCGCAATCGAGGATGCTCATGATCTTAAGACCTATAGCTATGATGAGTTGATAGGCACCTTGCTAACTCAGGAGATGATTTTGAGGAAATATACCGATGACTCCAAAAGGAGTAAAGGCAAGGATAGTAGATTCCTCTGATGAATCTACAAGCTGCGATTCTAATGAGCAAATGGCCTTTCAGACCAAGAGTTTCAAATGCTTCATGAAGAAGGAAGGGAAGTTCAACAAGAAGAAGTTTCTCGCTAAAATCAAGTTAACTCAGCACCGGCGAGGAGCTAAGGAAGGACTTAAGAAGGAACACAACAAAGATATCAAATGCTTTGGTTGTAGAGAAAAAGGCCATATCTAGTCGAGCTGTCCAAAGATCAAGAGGAACAGATACAAGAAGAGGTTTTCTAAGAAGAATAAGACACTTGCTGTCGTCTAGAGTGATTCAGAAGAATCTTCATCAACTAATGAAGAAGCAACTGATCATGCCAACCTCTTCTTAATGACCACTGATTATGATAGAGGTGAATGCTTAGCATCTACTTCAAATAGAAGTTAAACCGCTAATGGCTCTAAAGTTGAGCATATTAAAGGAAAATCTCCTCAAACTAAGGTACATTTGAAGTTCTTTTGTCTATTAAAGAGTTCACCCAGGTACTCTTTGATGTTAAGAAACGGACTAGTAAGTTAGGAAAAAACATCAAGTAGCTAATGAGGAGAAGTGAAGATCAGGAAGACATTATTGCTTCCTTATCACTTGATATTCACTTTCTTCAAGAAAAAGCTTAGTATTAGGAATGTAATGCTAGGAAGCTCACTAAGCAATTAGATGAGTTGGCTGCTTAAATAATAACTTTGAAGAAGGAATAGGTTCCTCCTCCAGCCAATGGTTAAACTTTAAATAACCAAACTCGCAATTCTAGGAGGAAGAATTCCTCTAAAAAGAAGAAAGCGAGTCAGCCCAAAGCAAAAATTGTGTGTGGTTATTGTGGAAAATTTGGCCATGCTAAAGTTCTCTATAGGCATAAAAATGGTTATTATGATGAGTATGACTGGACTAACTAAAGCATAACTAATAAGGGAGGACCCAACTCAAGAGCATGGGTACTTAGGAAAATGTATTGCATGTGAGCCTTAGCTCTGCTAATGACTCTAAAATGTGGTATTTAGATAGTGGATGCTCTAGGCATATGACGGGAGATGAAAGTAAGTTCATCTCTTTGGAGCATAAAAGATATGGAAGTGTTAACTTTGGAGATAACTAAAAAGGCAAGATTTTGGGATGTGGCACTGTTGGTGTCTCTCCCTCAATCGAGAAGGTTTCTTTGGTCAAAGGACTCAAGTTCAACTTGCTTAGTGTAGCCCAGATTTGTTAAAAAGGAAGAAAGGTTACATTCGACTTGACAGGTTGCTTAGTTATTGACTATAAGACTAATTCAACTATTCTCTTTGCTCTAAGAATCAATGATTGTATATGATTGATTTATCCCCTAACTCCACTAATGTGTGTCTTATATCTAAGGAGGATAATTAGTGGCTTTAACATAGAAAATTAACTCATACAATTATGAACATTATGTCTAAATTGGCCAAAAATCAATTAGTTGTGGGTTTACCTAGTATAAGCTTCCATAAGGATAAACTTTGCTCAACTTGCCAACTAGGTAAGCAGGTTAAGAAACCATTTAGGTTAATTAATCACGTAGAAACTAAGTGACCATTGGAGCTCCTCCACCTGGATATTTTTGGCCTAGTTTTGCCCATGAACTTGGGTGTAAGAGATTCTCATTAGTGGTTGTGGATGACTTCACAAAATTCACTTGGGTAGTCCTCGTGAGTAGCAAAGATGAAACATATGAATCTGTTGTCAAGCTCAGTAATCGGATAATGAACCAAATATGAACTAAAATCAGTAGAATCTGAAGTGGTCATGGATATGAATTTGAGAACTTTTATTTTCAAGAATTCTGTTAGCACGTGGCATTGACCACAACCTCTCTTCTCCTTGTACTCCTGAAAAAAATGTGTGTGAGCACGGGATTTTGTACCAGCTCGCGCGTTCAATGATGACGGCTTTTCGAGAAATTTATCCTCGAATCACACAATTTTCGACCATCCGACGATCTTCATATGGGAATCCTCCTCTGACGATTTACATTATTTAACTAAAAAAGAAAAAAAATATATATATTAAAAAAAAAAAAAGACATGAGAGTCTCGCGCGAGGCTGCACAAGGCAGCCCGCGCGAGACAGCCTCGTGCAAAGCTGCGCGAGGCAGCCCTCGCGGGGACTCCCGCGAGGGCCTTTGGCAGCCCTCGCGGGGCTCCCCGCGAGGGTGCTAGTCACCCCTCGCGGGGGACTCCCGCTAGGGCCTTTGGCCACCCTCGCGGGAGACTCCCGCGAGGGTGTTAACCACCCCTCGCAGGGGACACCCGCGAGGGCCATTGGCAGCCCTCGCGGGGCTCCCCGCGAGGGTACTAGTCACCCCTCACGGGGCTCCCCGCGAGGGTACTAGTCACCCCTCGCGGGGAACTCCCGCGAGGGGCTTTGGCCACCCTCGCGGGGGACTCCCGCGAGGGTGTTAACCACCCCTCGCGGGGGACACCCGCGAGGGCCATTGGCAGCCCTCGCGGGG
>CATIWQ010259352.1:0-20552 GCA_949673415.1 Euphorbia schlechtendalii | reverse complement strand
TAATGTTTTGAAATAGCCATTACTCATGTAGATTTGCTTTATAATCAATAAATTTATTTTAAAATTCATGTTTTTTAGTATTTTATATAAAAATGAAATAATATGTACGAAATTTTATATTTTTCATATTTATGAATATACCCTTAAATTTTTATTATATACGCATTTCCCCACAGTTTCCGAACCTATATTTTTTAGAAAGGACGTTTCCCCGTTTCCGTTTCCGTATTGGTTTCCGTTTCCAATTCTGTGCTACATAGGACATCATAATAGCTCAACCAGAACACTATTTATCGTGCCATGTTGCGTAGTTGCTATGGTTTTCTAAATGTTTTTCTTGATCAAAGTAATATATGACATAATCACAAGACGGACTAATTATTGACAGAAATGCATAAAGAAAAGGTAAAACTTACCAAGCTTTTTCCCAACAAGAACATTTGGGACACCAGATGCATATTATTTCAACTCTGGAATGAAATCAAACAAAAAAATTAACATTATAAACATTATCCTATATCAGTATAAGTTGCAGTTCAAATGAAAAATTATAACCATATATTTCAGAACCTTCTTAGAAACATTGTTGTAACTAGCTTTGCTGATGAGGGAAAATGCCAGTATGAAGACATTATCATTGTTCACATTTCAAAAAATTAGCTATTAATACCATAAATTCTGGAGCATAACATAAAGCTATACATTAACCGATTTCATTGACTAGTCTTACCTTCAAAGAATTTGAATTGCATCAAGCCTGCCACTGCAAATTCACACACGTGATCTAATTTAAATGGCAGTATTACGCAGACACCTTTGTTGCTTCTCATGTATAATCTATTCTAATTTCTATATAATGCAGAAGTAATCAGCAGACTAACCAAAGTCATGTTCTAGTAAAAATACTATAATGAGTGGAAAAAATTGAAGTATAATAACAAGGGCCAACGAATTGAAATGCATGCTTTGTGCCCCAACTTCAAAAACTAATAATTGTAAATGCTAACATAACTATAGATCTGCTTAGTAACTGTATTTCTTGCATACCTATCGAGAAATCTAAATGCCCAAGGTATTTCCCAAGTAAGCAAAACATATGCTGAAATCTAAAGTACCAAAGCAAGTCAATGCTACTAGTAAAACCTGCATAACACTGCTCACTGATGTTAGTGATTGAGAAATATGCAATTGCTAAATGCAAATTTCAGGAAGACATGTCCCATCACTGAGACAGAAGACCTGTTCATTTAAAACTGCAAACATCACATATTTTTGGAAAAGATAGACTTATATATGCAACAAATACTTACCAGCAAACTTAAACTCGGGAGTTTTTTAGTTATCACCGATCTTGGATTATGTTAGCAAACCACAGTGGCTATTCTTTACTTAAGGCCTCACAGAAAATTGATATTACATGCATCTGAAACCACAAAATCTCACAATCACATCACAATCTAATCAATGTTCGTAGAAAATCACTCTCTGAAATCAGACCATACTGCACCAAGAATATCAGGCAGGAAATAAAAATGGGAAAGAAATCACGAAGAAAGTCAGCAGTTAGAACACTAGTCAGCAAGCCACCTATGCAAAATGCCAGTTATCCAAATAAAATCAGTAGCAGAAACTGAAAGTAATAAGTAAATCCTTCCTGTGTTGTTTGTCAATTACTTGACGGAACCAGTGGACATTTTCCGAACTATTATTTCTCTTACATCTTCATCCTTATATAATGGTCGCATATGTACTGCCGACAATTTTTTTAAAAGGAAGGGTAAATCCTGCTGTGTTGTTTTAACAACCTCTTCAATTTGTGAGAGGGGTTTAAAGAATGGATTGTTTGCTGCTCAATATCTCTTTGTTGCGCATAGTTCTTTGTCGCAAATCAAATTGTACATAAAACACAAAAACATGTCTGCAATAAATAAGATGGAGGAAAAGGAAAAAAACATCAGCATTTCATCATAAAACCCATTAATAAGTGTGCAAACAAAAAATCAAATCTTACCTGTGTTTTTTGTCCCTTGATTGACGGAGAGTGGCTAAAAATTTCTGAGCTATAATTTCTCCTCCATTGATTAAGAGAGGAATTAAAGGAGAATGAACAAGCAGAAAGAGCGTATAGATAGTTGCAGACCTATGGCTGAAAAGAATCACAGAACAAAACACATCACAATCCATGCTCAAACCTACTTATTCTACTCTGGCAAATTATTGTGAGGCCAAATAGAACTCAACAACACCTTAGCATTGTTCACATTTCCAAAAATTAGCTATTAATATCAGAATTTCTGGATCGTGACATTAATACATACAGTTTCTCATTTACCGATTTTATTAACTAGTTTTACCATCAAGGAATTTGAACTGCATCAAGCCTGCCACTACAAATTCACCCATCATGATCAGATTTCAACAGTATATTTGTTGCTTCTCATCTAATATCATTTCTAATTTCCATATAATATAGAAGTACTTAATAGACTAATCAATGTAATGTTCTAGCACAAAACCATGATATGAGTGAAAAAACTGAAATACAAAAGCAAGGGCATACGATGCGAAATTCATGCTTCGGACCAACTTTAAAAACTAATAACTGTAAATACCAACAAAACAATAGAACTGCTTTGTGACTGTC
The DNA here is from genome assembly GCA_949673415.1 of Euphorbia schlechtendalii. Taxonomy (NCBI): domain Eukaryota; kingdom Viridiplantae; phylum Streptophyta; class Magnoliopsida; order Malpighiales; family Euphorbiaceae; genus Euphorbia; species Euphorbia schlechtendalii. The sequence goes on along the minus strand of CATIWQ010259352.1, from coordinate 17,908 downwards.
TTTCTTGAATGCCTATTGAGAAATACAACTGCTGAAATCTAAAATACCTGAGAAGTCAAGGCTACTTGTAAAACCTGCACAACACTGCTGACTGCTGTTAATTAAATGATCAATATGCTGTTGCTAAATGCAAATTTCAGCAAGACATGTCCCATCACTGAGACAGAAGACTTGTTCAATCAGAACTGCAAACATCACATATTTTTGGGAAAAATAGACCTATATATGCAAGAAATACTTACCAGCAAACTTAAACTCGGGAAAATTTTATTTATTACTGATTTTAGACTATGTTAGCAAGCTAAGGTGGCTGTTCATTACTTAAGGCCTCACAGAAAATTGATATTAGATGCATCCGAAACCAAAAAATCTCACCATCACATCACAATCTTTAGAATGTTAGCAGAAAGTCACCCCTCCAAAATCGAACTATGCTGCACCTGGATTATCAGCCAATAAATGAAAATTGTACAAAGATCACTAAGAAAGTCAGAAGTTAGAACACAAGATCTATAAAAAAAATATTAAACTAAAAATTTTAGAGCATTACCTTTTCAAACAAGCAAGCCACCTGTGCAAAACGCCATATATCCAAATAAAACCAGTAGCACAAACTGCAAGTAATACCTAACACAAAAGGTGGCAAGTCATTCTCAAGCCCCCTCCACCAGCCTTGCTCGTAATTGATGCCCTCTTAGCAGAGTCAGAAACAAAGAACGGTAAGTTATTGAACTAGCATGTTCAGCAAGTAGTATACTATTTTTTGCATGATTCATAAAGTTCATGGAGCGACCATTGCTACCACTGCAATAAATAGAATAGAGAAACATGAAACAACTACCACATAAATTTCATGACAGATAACCAACAGAGAAGCTACTACAAACATACAAAAAGAATTAATATAAACTTCAACAGTGACATGCTAAAGTTATCACGACAGTTAATTATCCAATCAAATCAATAAATTCAAATAACAAAAGGCAAATGTAATGTGCACGGAACATTCAATCACACAATTATTGTCCATATCTACATTATTAATCTAAACTTTAAAAGGTAAATAAAAGAACTTTTCAAAAGGTTTTAGAATGAATTACCTGTATTAGACATCAGAATCCTAAGTACCAAAATTTTCAACTTCCCAAAATGAAACATGAGGAAAAAAAAACGGTTGGTAAAGTAATCGTAAGGCAAGTTTTACCAAGGGGGGCATCAATTGGTCGGGCGATTTTTCTCCCATTAATATGTCGTTGAGTGGTTGGGGTAATTTTTCATGAGAGCTAGGGTTTGGAGAAGGGACAGACAGCTTCTCAATATCTCTCTAAATTGTATTTCTTTGTTGGGAATAATTCTTCATCACAAATCAAATTTCACACAAAACACAGAAATATCTACCTGCAATAAATAAGATGGAGGAAAAGGGAAAAAAACCTTAGCATTTCAACGCAAAACTCATCAATAAGTACATTGCAGACAAAAAAAGTAAATCTTACCTGCGTTGTTTGTCAATTACTTATCACAAAATCAGTGGACATTTCCAAATTATCATTTCTCCGCCATCTTCATCCTTATTTAATTGTCGCATATGCACAACTACCTACAATTTTTTTTATTGAAACAAGGGTAATATATACCCTATATGTGCCTATTCAAGCATAAAACTTGGGCTAAGGTGCTAGTAGACTGTTTCAGATTACCGCACAAAGGGAAAGTCAACTCAGAGCTATAATATTATGAATTTGATGCTTAAGGATGTAAAAATGAACTAACACAAATAAGTTTACATTTGTTAGTATAAAGACTAAATGCAATGAGAATGTGAAGTAAGAAAAACAAATTAGTTTCAACTCTATATGCATCAATTATTGACACAAATACATCAAAATGGAAAGAAAAACTTACCAAGCTGTCCAACAAACCATATGCATATTGTTTCAACTCTGGAATCCACTGGAAATCAAACCAAAAATTAACATTATAGTCATCATCATCATGTATCAGAAAAATTTGCAGCTCAAATGAAAAATTACAACTTTTTTGTACTCTGTAACAATCAGAACCTTCTTAGAAACATTTTTGTATGTAGCTTTACTGATGAGGGAAAATGCCAGTATAAAAACATAATCTCTGAGGTAACTTGAACATCTTTAACCTGTTATAATCCTCTTGACGAGTTCGTGCAAAAGAATGCTAAGAAAAAAACTGAAAATAAGAAGTATCTATAGGAAAAAAGGAAAAGAAAAAAATTGACAGAATTACCAGTAGTATTCCACAATCTGAGATTGGTGGTATCCTCAATGACAGCCAGAATTGCACTGAAATTATCAAAAACAGTTCACACAGAATCGTGCTCATGTAAACAATGGTCAGAAAATTAAACTAGTTGCATGATAGATAACCAGCAGAGAAGTTTATTACCTCATAAAAAGACTGATAGAGCTTAATCATAAATATTAGCATTGGCATGCTGAAGTACCAGGACTACGTTCAATTTCAATTAATGAATGATTATTTAATATTTTCTATAGATACAAATAACAAAAGGCAAAAATATGTGTCTCTAAATAGTATTCATGAATCTAGAATCGAAAAATGTAATGTGCACGGAACACTCAATCACACAATCATTGTTCATATCAGTATTATTAATCTAATTTATGAACTTTCAAGTTAAACAACAAGAACTTTTCAAAAAGCTTAAGAATGAATTACTATGTCATAAAAAATCCATGTTCCAACAAACCTTCACAATATGAAGAAATGCAAAGAAATAATATGCCAATTTAATATAATAAAAATTAAATATCCAGCTTCAGTCGATGAAACAATTTTGCGGTGTTTAATGCAACAAACATTTTGAAATCAAGTAAATTTCTTTAACAATCATGAAGATCAACAAAAAAACAGTCAATCAAAAAACCATTTCTTCAATTAAAAAAGAATAACGAAGTGAAGCAGAAAAATAGAGGAAAAGAGATAAGTACCAGAAGGGAAGGTAATATTGCCAGTATAAGTAATCAAGAGGCAAGTTTCAACAGCCACCTCATTTTGTTAGAGCTAGGGTTTGTAGATTGGACTGGTTGCTGATCAATATTTCTCAAAATTGTCTTTCTTTGTTGCTTATAATTCTTCATCGCAATCAAATTGTACATAAAACACAGAAAACTTTGTCTGCAAGGAATAAGATAGAGGAAAAGAAAAAAACTTGAGCATTTTATACCAAAACCCATTAATTAGTATGCAAAGAAAAAAAAATTCTTACCTCTGTTGTTTGTCCCTTAATTGACAGAGAATAGCTGGAAAATTTCTGAGCTATCATTTCTCCTCCAATGATTAGGAGAGCAGTAAAAGAAAAATGAACAAGCAGCAAGAGCGTATAATTAGTTGCAGACCTAAGGCTTTAAAACTAAATTAACATTACAAATAAAAATAATACAAGAACCAAACACATCACAATCCATGCTCAAAGCTACCTATTCTGCTCTGGCATTTTACTGTGAGGCCATATAGAAATCAAGAACGCCTTAACATTGTTCACATTTCCTAAAATTAGATATTAATTTCATAAATTCTGCAGCATGAAATTAAGATATAAAGTTTCCCATTTACCGATTAAATTGACTAGTTTTACATTCAAGGAATTTGAATTGCATCAGGCCTGCTACTGGAAACTCAAACCTCATGTTCAGATTTCAATAGCAGTATCATGCAAACATCTTTGTTGCTTCTAATACATTACCTTTTCTAATTTCTATTTACTAGAGAAGTATTTAATAGACTAACCAATGTCATGTTCAAGCATAAAAACCATGATATGAGTGGAAAAAATTGGAGTACAAAAGCAAGGGTTAACAAAGTGATGTGCATGCTTCGGACCTCAACTAAAAAAACTAACAACTGTAAATGCCAATGTAACTATAGATCTGCTTTGTAACTGTCTTTCTTGCGTACCTATCAAGAAATTCAATTGCTCAAGGTATTTTCTAAGTAAGCAAAAACATATGCTGAAATCCAAAGTACCTAAGCAATTCAACGCTACTCGTAAAACCTGCATAATAGGCATAAAGGTTATAGACTAGAGATCATACCATTATTGGTACATAGGCTGGGAGGAAGGAATACAAGTTTGAGGTTCTTCTTCTTCACAGTTTGATTAAGCCTAGAACGCATATATTGATTTGATGCCACGCTTCCCGAGACCCTGCAAGAGGTGAAACTAAAAATTGATCATAAAATGTGGAATGAAATACACATAGATAAAAAAATTGCATTTTATTTCACCAGATGTTTTATAGAAGGCTCAATCTTTTGTGCCCAATCAATTGTACACTCACACTTCTCCTCCAAATGCAACACTGCAACTTGCGGAATGAGTAAAAGGTTTCAGAATGAGCAAAAATGCATTCCCAAATATAATAAGAAAGATAAAACCTGAAAGGATGCAGATATATCAGCTCTGGAGCCTCTGTCTTGGCTACTTGCAAGGGATATTGGAAAATTAGCATTGCTGGACAGTATATGTAGTGCACCAATACTCAAAATTGAGAAGGGAACACAGTAACTTTCTTATAGGCGACTACAGAGAAAATTGCTTATACAAATAGAGAAGAAGTAATCTCAATGTCTCTAACTTACATATCTCTTTATTCAATTGCCTTCCTCACTTGAGTCTTCTTCAGACCAGCACATGAGAAATTGCAATCTATATGTTGTTTCATTGGAGTCTAAGAAAATAGAGAAGCGCCATTTAAAAAGCCCTAAAAATTAGAGCCGTGAACTATTTTCCTAATGTTATCATAATGTGCAACCAAAAATCACACGACAAGCAAAGAAAACGAAAAATGACAACAGGGCATTCAGGAATAACTAACACTGAACTTGATTGAATCTTCGTCACCCTCTCAAGCAAGTTCAAAATACCGTTAATGTGACCCTGCAGCTTTCTTGAGTTCTTCAGCCTGCTGCTTCTCCAGCATGCCCAAGGTGCAACAAACTTCCATCCCCATTCCCCTTACATACATAAAGACATTTTAACATGAGCCCAAGGAGTTCATTATCAGAGAACAAGCATGAGGGATCTAAAAATTGTCATATTCTTTAGATTTTTTTACAGCTTGGTATAATACAATCTTTCATATGCAAGATCAGGACTTTCAAATATATTAGACCATACACCTAAAGTTGAACATTTGACAAGGATTTTAAAGAGCTGTCACAAAGCTAAAAAAGGGAAAGACATGAGAGAGCAAGTTATAGTTTGCTTTGTCGTATAAAACAAGTATCAGACTCATTTGAAGAATATAAAACAAATATTATTCTCACCACATCTAACCTCCTCATTATCTTCATCCTTATTTAATGGTCACATATGCACAACTACGTACAACTATTTTATAAGCAGGGTAATATATGCATTTGGCTAAGGTGCTAGCCTATACAATATCGTTGGGTTGTAAACGCAACAAAATCCTAAAAACATTGTAAACAACATGCATAATTAAACCAGACTGCTTCCGATGACCACACAAAAGCAAACTAGAGAGTTATTATGTTATGAAATTGAAGCTAAGGCTTTAAAACTAAATAAACATGTAAAACTTCTCAATTTTAAGTGCAGAGACTAATGTTAAAAAGAAAATGTGGGTAAAAAGAACAAATTACTTTCAACTCTATATGCATGATCACAACACACAAAATATTGACACAAGAAAATCAAATTAAGGAAAAACTTACTAACTTTGTCCCAGACAAGAGCAATTGGAAAACCAGGTGCATAATTCTTGAAATTTGGCATTCCTTACAAATCAAACCAAAAAGATAAACATTATAATCATCGTGTATCAGGATAAGTTGAAGTTCAAATAAAAAAATTATAACCCTTTTTGTAATTTGTATCAATTCAAACCTTCTTAGAAACATTTCTGTAACTAGCGCTGATGAGGGAAAATTCCAGTATCAAAACATCAGCTTCACCGTAACTCAAATGTCTTAACATGTTATAATCCTCATGACTAGTTCACAAAGTAATATGCTAAAACAGAACAGAAAATTAAGACATCTCTTTAAAAAAAAACAAAAATATTGATAAAATTATCAGCAGTATCCCACAATCTGAGATCAATGGCAGCCCCATTGACAACTATATTTTTGTCGAAAGGAGTTGGGACATAATCCTACTCATCTAAACTAAATATTGATAAAATTATCAGCAATATCCCACAATCTGAGTACTTCATATTGAAAACCTATTCAAGTCGGGCTGAGCAGTGTATATGTACTATACTTCCGATTTTCTAGATGAAAATGGAGTAACTCCGACTAAAGCATAAAACATATCATTTAGAGCCAGTAAGTACATGTATTATAACGTGCAAATGAATTTTAGTTTCGTGTCCAATGAAAGATATCCTCATAATTCATAAAAAAAATTAGAACAAGAAATACCTGTTATTGATAGAAACATTTTAGAGCCAGACTGAGCATTGTATATGTATTATACTTCCAATTTTCTTGATGAAAAATGGAGTAACTCCAACCAAAGAACGAAACTGTCTAGAGTAAGGCTGTAAACGTATTATACATCGCAAAGGAATTGCAAGCTTCAATAAGAGATATCCTCATCTTTCATAACAAAAATTAGAATCATTGAATACTTCATTATGAAATAAACCTTTTAAAGTCGGGCTGAACAATGTATATGTATTATACTTCCAATTTCTTGATGAAAAATGGAATGACTCCCACTAAAAGATGAAACCAATAGTAGAGAGCAAAACTACACATGTATTATACTATGCAGATGAATTGCTAGTTTCATCCTCATCTTTCATAAAAATAATCAGACTACAGATTAATTCATGCATGTAGAAATAATCCTTTAAGAGTCGGGCTGAACTACGTATATGCATTATACTTTCAATTTTCTTAATATAAAATGAAGAAACTCCCACTAAACATGAAACAAATCGTTACGAGTTGGGATGTACATGAATTATAATACGCAAACGATTCCCAAGTTTCATGTATCATGAGAGATCCACATCTTTCATAAAAATAATTAAAATATGATAAACCCATGTGTAAATAATCCTTTTAGAGTCGGGCTGAAAAATGTATATGCATTATACTTACAATTTCTTGATACAAAATGAAGAAATTCCCACTAACACAAGAAAAAAATCGTTTAGAGTCGGGCTGAATTATGTATATGCATTATACTTCCAATTATCTTGATATAAAATGAAGAAGCTCTCACCAAAACATGAAGCAAATCGTCTGTACATGTGTTATAATATGCAAAAGTACTTCAAGTTTCAAGTTTAAATGTGAGATCCCCATCTTTCATTTTAAAAAAATAGAAAATAGAATACTTCATGTGGAAATAATCCTTTAAGAGTCTGGCTGAATTATGTATATGCATTATATTTCAAATTTTCTTAATAGTAAATGAAGTAACTCACTCCCAATAAAACATGAAACAAATCGTAAAGAGTCGGGTTGTACATATATTATAATATACAAATACAAACGATTTTCAAGTTTCATGATTAAATGAGAGAGATCCACATCTTCCAGTTTTCTTGATATAAAATGAAGAAACTCTCACTAAAACATGAAGAAAATCGTTTAGAGTCGGGCTGTACATGTATTATAATATGCAAACGAACTTCAAGTTTCATGTTTCAATGTGAGATCCCCATCTTTGATGTAAAAAATAGAGTAGGGGTGGAAATAATCCTTTTAGAGTCGGGCTAAATTATGTATATACATTAACTTCCAATTTTCTTAGATATAGAATGAAAAAACTCCCACTAAAACATGGAACAAATCGTTAAGAGTCGGGCTGTACATGTATTATAATATAATCCATTTTCAAGTTTCATGTTTCAATGAGAGAGATCCAAATCTTTCATATAAATAAGTAAAATACATTAACTTCATGTGAAAATAATCCCACAATACTTACCATTTCTTGATATAAAATGTAGAAACTCCCACTAAAACATTATAAAATCGTTTAGAGCCGGGCTGAATTATGTACTTGCGTTCTACTTCACATTATCTTGATATAAAATAAAGAAACGTCCACTAAAACATGAAGCAAATCGTTTAGAGTCGGGCGGTCCATATATTATAATATGCAAACGAACTTCAAATTTCATGTTTCAATGTAAGATCCCCATCTTAATAGAATATGGATTATTTCATGTGGAAATAATCCTTTTAGAGTCAAGCTGAATTATGTATATGCATTACACTTCCAATTTTCTTGATATAAAATGAAGAAATTCCCACTAAAACATGAAACAGATTGTTTAGAGTCAGGCTGTACATCTATTAAAATATGCAAACGATTTTTAAGTTTCATGTTTCAATGAGAGAGATCCTCAACTTTCATTAAAAAAAATAGACATGAAATATTTCATGTGGACATAATCCTTCTAGAGTCGGGCTGAATTATGTGTATGCATTATACTTCCAATTTGCTTGATATAAAATGAAGAAACTCCCACTAAAACATGAAACAAATAGTTTAGAGTCGGGCTGTACATGTATTATAATATGCAAACGAACTTCGAGTTTCATGTTTCAATGTGAGAGATCCCCATCTTACATTAAGAAAATAGAATATGGAATATTTGATGTAGAGTCGGGCTGAATTATGTATATGCATTATACTTCCAATTTTCTTGATATAAAATGAAGAAACTCCCACTAAAACATGAAGCAAAATGTGTAGAGTCGGGCTGTACATGTATTATAATATGCAAACAAACTTCAACTTTCATGTTTCAATGTGAGATCCCCATCTTTCATTAAAAAAAATAGAATACGGAATATTTCACGTGGAAATAATCCTTTCAGAGTCGGGGTGAATTATGTATATGCATTATACTTCCAATTTTCTTGATATAAAACAAAGAAACTCCCACTAAAACATGAAGCAGATCGTTTAGAGTCGGGCTGTACATGTATTATAATATGCAAACGATTTTCAAGTTTCACGTTTCAATGAGAGGGATCCTCATCTTTCATTAAAAAAATAGAATATGGAATATTTCATGTGGAAATAATCCTTTTAGAGTCAGGCTGAATTATGAATATGAATCGTACTTCATATTTTCTTGATATAAAATGAAGAAACTCCCACTAAAACATGAAACAAATCGTTTAGAGTCGGGCTGTACATGTATTATATTATGCAAACGAGCTTCAAGTTTCATGTTTCAATTTGAGATCCCCTGTCTTTCATTTAAAAAAATAGAATATGGAATATATCATGCGGAAATAATCCTTTTAGAGAGTCGGACTGCATTATGTATATGCGTTATACTTCCAATTTTCTTGATAAAAAATGAAGAAACTCCCACTAAAACATGAAACAAATCGTTTAGAGTCTGGCTGTACATGTATTATAATATGCAAACGAGTTTCAAGTTTCAATGAGAGAGATCCTCATCTTTCATATATATGGATTACTTCATGTTTCAGAGTCAGGCTGAACATTGTATATGCATTAATACTTTCAACCCTCATCATTAATAAAAAGAAATTAGAATCGCTAGTTTCATATTATACTCTTGCACCTTTCTATTAATATGAGCATCTAATAATTTAAAGTTGCAAGGAAAAAGTGAGGTTTGAGTACAGGAAGATAGGAAACGGGAGAATAAATTTCGAAACGAGGGACAAGCAGAAATCATTGTTGCAGGAATCAGAGTTCACATAATCTAGCATAAATCATTTTCTCAAAGTAAATACAGATTTTATAGGAAAAGAAGACATGAGGGATACCTGGAAGTCCATTGTGATACATCAGTAGGACAGGAACCAACAATAACTCTTAACATGCTGACAAAGTTATTGATTTTCATTTGGTTTACCTTGTGAAATTAACCTGTCAACTTGATATATACTCGATAGAGGTCATCAAAAACAAAGAACAAATCATAGCCACTTCAAATAACAATAATACCATTTCGAATTTTGTGGAATACTCCTAATTCATATCTCATTGAGAGACAAGTCTCTCAAAAAATGCAATCAAATGTCAGATGAGCTACAAAATCACCTCATTTTACTCAAACAAAAGGAGTCGACGCCTCCCACAGTTGCATTCGATGACAAGCACCAGAAAGTCTATTCCTTTGGATCACTACTTCAAGAGTATACAACAAGAACTAATTTCGGACTTAAATTCAAGTCAGTTCCTATCCAAAAGCAGCGAAATTCTTCTAGAAACAAAAACTGCAGAAGCTGAAGTTCTGAGATGGTATTTCACAAACTTCAACCATCTTGATTAAGCTTTGAAAACATAAATCGGGAATTTTTTCTGACACTTTCGGAAACTAAGCATAGAAGTGTTGAAATCGTAAATAGTGCTTACATGGGGCTCAAGTCCATGATTTCCAGTTGGAGGAGAAATCTCCCTGTCAATATCATAGTTAGTAGAAATCACCCCACGAAATGGAACCATATTCCACCTGAAATAAATGGCAGGAAATGAAAATGGGACATAAATCACCAAGGAAGTCAAAAGATAAAACACTAGACCAGCAAAAATATATTAAATTAACAAAGTTAAGCATATAACTTTTTCAAACCAGCAAGCCACCTGTGCAAAATGCCAGTTATCCAAATAAAATCAGTAGCAGATGCAAGTAATACCCAACACTAAAATGAAGAAACTCTCACCAAAACATGAAGCAAATCGTTTAGAGTCGGGCTGGACATGTATTATAATATGCAAACGTACTTCAAGTTTCATGGTTCAATGTGAGATCCCCATATTTCTTATTAAAAAATAGAAAATAAAATACTTCAGGTGGAAATAATCCTTTAAGAGTCTGGCTGAATTATGTTGCATTATATTTCAAATTTTATAGAAAATAAAATACTTCAGGTGGAAATAATCCTTTAAGAGTCTGGCTGAATTATGTTGCATTATATATCAAATTTTCTTAATAATAAATGAAGGAACTCACTCCCACTAAAACATGAAACAAATCGTAAAGAGTCGGGTTGTACATATATTATAATATACAAACGATTTTCAAGTTTCATGATTAAATGAGAGAGATCCACATCTTCCAGTTTTCTTGATATAAAATTAAGAAACTATCACTAAAACATGAAGCAAAACGTTTAGAGTCGGGCTGTACATGTATTATAATATGCAAAAGAACTTCAAGTTTCATGTTTCAGTGAGAGATCCCCATCTTTGATGTAAAAAATAGAGTATGGAATACTTTTGGAAATAATCCTTTTAGAGTCAGGCTGAATTATGTATACACATTAACTTCCAATTTTCTTAGATATAAAATGAAAAAACTCCCACTAAAACATGAAACAAATAGTTAAGAGTTGGGCTGTACATGTATTATAATATAAACAATTTTCAAGTTTCATGTTTCAATGAGAGAGATCCACATATTTCATATAAATAATTAAAATACGTTAACATCATGTGAAAATAATCCCACTATACTTACAATTTCTTGATATAAAATGAAGAAACTCCCACTAAAAGATTAAAAAATCGTTTAGAGTCGGGCTGAATTATGTATTTGCGTTGTACTTCACATTATCTTGATATAAAATGATGAAACGCCCACTAAAACATGAAGCAAATCGTTTAGAGTCGGGCTGTGCATGTATTATATATGCAAACAAACTTCAAGTTTCTTGTTTCAATGTAAGATCCTCATCTTAATAGAATATGGAATATTTCATGTGGAAATAATCCTTTTAGAGTCGGGCTGAATTGTATTTATGCATTACACTTCCAATTTTCTTGATGTAAAATGCAGAAATTCCCACTAAAACATGAAACAAATCGTTTAGAGTCGGGCTGTACATACATGTATTATAATATGCAAACATTTTCAAGTTTTATGTTTCAATGAGAGAGATCCTCATCATTCATTAAAAAAAAAAGAATATGAAATATTTCATGTCAACATAATCCTTTTAGAGTCGGGCTGAATTATGTGTATGCATTATGCTTCCTATTTTCTTGATATAAAATGAAGAAACTCCCACTTAAACATGAAACAAATCGTTTAAAATTGGGCTGTACATGTATTATAATATGCAAACGAACTTCAAGTTTCATGTTTCAATGTGAGATCCCCATCTTACATTAAAAAAAATAGAATATGGAAAATTTCACGTCGAGATAATCCTTTTAAAGTCAGGCTGAATTATGTATATGCATTATACTTCCAATTTTCTTGATATAAAACAAAGAAACTCCCACTAAAACATGAAGTAGATCGTTTAGAGTCGGGCTGTACATGTATTATAATATGCAAACGATTTTCAAGTTTCACGTTTCAATGAGAGGGATCCTCATCTTTCATTAAAAATATGGAATGTGGAATATTTCATGTGGATATAATCCTTTTAGAGTCGGGCTGGATAATGAATATGAATTGTATTTCATATTTTCTTGATATAAAATGAAGAAACTCCCACTAAAAACGTGAAACAAATCATTTAGAGTCGGGCTGTACATGTATTATAATATGCAAACGAACTTCAAGTTTCATGTTTCAATGTGAGATCCCCATCTTTGATGTAAAAAATAGAGTATGGAATACTTCAAGTGGAAATAATCCTTTTAGAGTCGGGCTGAATTATGTTTATACATTAACTTCCAATTTTATTAGATATAAAATGAAAAACTCCCACTAAAACATGAAACAAATCGTTAAGAGTCAGGCTGTACATGTATTATAATATAAACAATTTTCAAGTTTCATGTTTCAATGAGGGAGAACCACATATTTCATATAAATAATTAAAATACGTTAACTTCATGTGAAAATAATCCCACTATACATACCATTTCTTGATATAAAATGAAGAAACTCCCACTAAAACATTTAAAAATCGTTTATAGTCGGGCTGAATTATGTATCTGAGTTGTACTTCACATTATCTTGATATAAAATGAAGAAACGCCCACTAAAACATGAAGCTAATCGTTTAGAGTCGTGCTGTGCATGTATTATAATATGCAAACGAACTTCAAGTTTCATGTTTCAATGTAAGATCCCCATCTTAATAGAATATGGAATATTTCATGTGAAAATAATCCTTTGAGTCGGGCTGAATTATGTATATGCATTACACTTCCAATTTTCTTTATATAAAATGAAGAAATTCCCACTAAAACATGAAACAAATCGTTTAGAGTCGAGCTGTATATGCAAACGATTTTCAAGTTTCATGTTTCAATGAGAGAGATCCTCATCTTTGATTAAAAAAATAGAATATGAAATATTTCATGTGAACATAATACTTTTAGAGTCGGGCTGAATTATGTGTATGCATTACACTTCCAATTTTCTTGATATAAAATGAAGAAACTCCCACTAAAACATGAAACAAATAGTTTAAAGTTGGGCTGTACATGTATTATACTATGCAAACGAACTTCAAGTTTCATGTTTCAATGTGAGATCCCCATCTTACATTAAAAAAATTAGAATACGGAATATTTCACGTGGAAATAATCCTTTCAGAGTCGGGCTGAATTATGTATATGCATTATACTTCCAAAATGAAGAAAATCCCACTAAAAAATGAAGCAAATCGTGTAGAGTCGGGCTGTACATGTATTATAATATGCAAACAAACTTCTACTTTCATGTTTCAATGTGAGATCCCCATCTTTCATTAAAAAAAATAGAATACGGAATATTTCACGTGGAAATAATCCTTTCAGAGTCGGGCTGAATTATGTATATGCATTATACTTCCAATTTTCTTGATATAAAACAAAGAAACTCCCACTAAAACATGAAGCAAATCGTTTAGAGTCGGGCTGTACATGTATTATAATATGCAAACGATTTTCAAGTTTCATGTTTCAATGAGAGGGATCCTCATCTTTCATTAAAAAAATAGAATATGGAATATTTCATGTGGAAATAACCCTTTTAGAGTCGGGATGGATTATGAATATGAATTGTACTTCATATTTTCTTGATATAAAATGAAGAAATTCCCACTAAAAACATGAAACAAATCATTTAGAGTCGTCGGGCTGTACATGTATTATAATATGCAAACGAGCTTCAAGTTTCATGTTTCAATTTGAGTCCCCCGTCTTTCATTTAAAAAAATAGAATATGGAATATTTCATGTGGAAATAATCCTTTCAGAGTCGGGCTGGATTATGTATATGCATTATATTCCGATTTTCTTGATAAAAAATGAAGAAACTCCCACTAAGACATGAAACATATCGTTTAGAGTCTGGCTGTACATGTATTATAATATGCAAACGATTTTCAAGTTTCAATGAGAGAGATCCTCATCTTTCATATATATGGATTACTTCATGTTTCAGAGTCAGGCTGAACATTGTACATGTATTAATACTTTCCAACCCTCATCATTAATAAAAAGAAATTAGAATCGCTAGTTTCGTACTATACTCTTGCACCTTTCTATTAATATGAGCATCTAATTATTTGAAGTTGCAAGGTAAAAGAGAGGTTTGAGTACAGGAAGATAGGAAACGGGAGAATAAATTTCGGAACGAGGAACAAGCAGAAATCATTGTGATACAATGCAGGAGTCAGAGTTCACATAATCTAGCATAAATCATTTTCTCAAAGTAAATACAGATTTTATAGGAAAAGAAGACATGAGGGGTACCAGGAAGTCCATTGTGATACATCAGTAGGACAGGAACCAACAATAACTCTTAACATGCTGAAAATGTTATTGATTTTCATCTGGTTTACCTTGTGAAATTAACCTGTCAACTTGATATATGCTCGATAGAGGTCAGCAAAAACAAAGAACAAATCATAGCCACTTCAAATAACAATAATATCACTTCGAATTTTGTGGAATACTTCCTAATTCATATCTCATTGAGAGACAAGTCTCTAAAAAATAGCAATCAAATGTCAGATGAGCTACAAAATCACCTCATTTTACTCAAACAAAAGGGGTCGACGCCTCCCACAGTCTATTCCTTTGCATCACTACTTCAAGAGTGTACAACAAGAACTAATTTCGGACTCAAATTCAAGTCAATTCCTATCCAAAAGCAGCGAAATTCTTCTAGAAACAAAAACAGCAGAAGCTGAAAGTTCTGAGATGGTATTTCACAAACTTCAGCCATCTTGATTAAGCTTTGAAAACATAAATCGGGAATTTTTTCTGACACTTTCGAAAACTAAGCATAGGAGTGTTGAAATCGTAAATAGTGCTTACATGGGGCTCAAGTCCATGATTTCCAGTTGGAGGAGAAATCTCCCTGTCAAAATCATAGTTAGTAGAAATCACCCCTCCGAAATGGAACCATATTCCAACTGAAATATATGGCAGGAAATGAAAATGGGACATAAATCACCAAGGAAGTCAAAAGATAAAACACTAGACCAGCAAAAATATATTAAATTAACAAAGTTAAGCATATTACTTTTTCAAACCAGCAAGCCACCTGACCAAAACGCCAGTTATCCCAATAAAATCAGTAGCAGATGCAAGTAATACCCAACACTAAAGGAATAAAGGAGGCAAGTTCTTCTCAAGCACCCTCTGCCTGCCTTGCTCGTAATTGATGCGTTCTTTGCAGAAAGCCAAGAAGTGAAGGTTATAAACTACGACGTTAACCAAGCAGTATACTATTTTTTGCACATGATAATAAGGTTTAACAAATAAAACTTACTGGCTTTATATCTCTCATGCCATTCACTAATAAGCATTTGAGGGCTGCGGAAATCTGAGAAGAGTATATTGATATGTCAAATTTGACACCACCATTGCACGTTTGCAACTTCTAAACCTACACAAATGCTTTATAACATCTATCAAATAGCTGAAACAGTAAATGGAAAAATCAGAAAATGAAGACCTCACTCCTTAGCTTTCCTTTTTTCTTCAACTATATCCGTCTAAGAAGTTGATGCAAATCTTTGAAGTCCAGCTTTCTGCTTCATATATTCCTCAGCAACCACAGGAAGTCCAAGCGTATATAAAAATTAAACCAATAGAAGTAAAGATTAGCAGCTAAACAAAGCTAGTATGAAAATATCTGATCCGCCATAGCTCAAAGGTCAAGTAAATCTTTTATGTGTTGTTTGTCCATAAACTGACAGAGAATCACTGGACATTTTCTGAACTATCAATTTCCTCAATGTTCATCCTTATTCATTGTTCGCATATGCAAAACTACCCACAATTTTTTTAAAAGCATTATATTCCCTGGATGTGCCTTTTCTAGCCTAGCAATTGTGCTAAGGTGCTAGCCTATACAACATCGTTGGGTATGGCTTCAAATGATCACACAAATGCAAAATAAACTTGGAGTTGGAGCTATAATATTATGACTTTGAAGCTAAGACTTTAAAAATAAATTAGCACACATAGCTTCTCATTTTTAAGTACAAACAAAATATTTATAAGAAAATAAGATGTGAGAAAAACAAATTACTTTCAACCCTATATGCATCATCACATCATACACAAATTTGACATAATAACATTGAAATTAAGGAAAAACTTACCAACTTTGTCCCAACAAGAACAACTGGGACACCACGTGCAAAATGCTCAACTTTGGAACCACTGAAAATTAAACGTCATCGTCATCGTCATCGTCATCGTCATCGTCATCGTCATCGTCATCGTCCTTTACCAGCATAAGTTGCTGTTCAAATGAAAAATAGATAAACTATAACCTTTTTTTGCAAACTGTTTCACTTAAAACTTCTTAGAAACATTTTCGTAACTAGCTTTTCTGATGAGGGAATATGTCACCATAACTCAGAGGTCTTAACCTGTTATAATCCTCTTGACCAGTTCACAAAGTAACATGCTTAGACAAAAACAGAAAACAGCGAAGTATCTGTAGGGAAGAAAAAAGAAGAAGAAAAGAGAACATCGGTAGCATTGCCTGCAGTATCCCATTTAAAACTTCTTAGAAACATTTTTCGTAACTAGCTTTGCTGATGAGAGAAAATGCCACCATAACTCAAAGGTCTTAACCTGTTATAATCCTCTTGACCAGTTCACGAAGTAACATGCTTAGACAAAACAGAAAACAGCGAAGTATCTATAGGGAAAAAAGAAGAAGAAGAAAAGAGAACATTGATAGCATTACCTGCAGTATCCCACGATGGTAGCCGCATGGGCAAACACATTTGCACTAAATTGTCGAATGCAGTGGTGAGAAAATTAATGTAAATTTGTGGAAAATACGTATTGCTTTCTCTGAGGTTGTTTGAGTAAAATTAGGATTGTTAATTAACCTGAAAAAAAGCAAATGCTAATAAGTCACAAAACGAAATATTAATTTTCAGTTTCGTCTTCGTATAAGCCAATCATACCAAAACCCTCCACGTTATAAAGAATGCTTGAATTTCTCCAAAATCATAAAAAAAACTCTGGAAAATCGATTTGGTCAAAATCGTTTCAATTTAAAAAAAAAAAGTAATTAAATGAAACCAATGATTATGCGGTCAAAACCAATAAAACCGATGTTTAATATGAAGCTAGGGGTTCGATAATATACCTTGAATATCAGAAGGTATAGCCGCAATCCGACGGAGAAGCATTCAAATCTTCGATTTTCACTTCCACATTATGAAGAATGCCAGAAAATCTCCAACTCATATGAGAAACTAAACTTAAATAAACTGATGATTGTGCGGTCAAAACCGTAACATAAGGGGTTTAATAGGAAACTAGGGTTTCGTGGATCAGAACTGACAGAGAAGCATGCTAAAACCCTCAATTCTTCCATTTTCCACTTCCACGTTATTAAGAATGCTACAGTATCTCCAAAATCATATAAAAACTCAGAAAATCAATTATTGTAATGTCCGAGCGATTTAAAGAAACCGATGATTATGCGGTAAACAAAATAGAAAACTAGGGA
>CATIWQ010259314.1:0-29944 GCA_949673415.1 Euphorbia schlechtendalii | reverse complement strand
ATATAAGGATTTGGGTAGGTTTTCCTTAAGAGTCGGACATCATGTGAACATGACGCTAAGACTTGGGTTGAATGATGCTACATGATTCTAGTTGGTTTCATGTTATCCTAAGGTGATACGATCTCAAGTGTCAACTAAGTTTTAAGCATGAATGACATCAGATCATGTTCAATATGAGTGTGTGTGTGTGTGTTCAAGTGTCTGCACTAAGATTCGTGGTTAGCATGGCACATTTGTACAATGCATGATGAATCGGAAAGCAGTAAACACTTAGCACATAGCACACAGTATCTTTCTTCCAACCATACAACTCCCGCGCATAGGGTTTTTGGCTAGTCTCTATCCTAAGTTTGGTTCATCTTAGTACCGCGAGGATACTAAGGAGCGCACCTGCAGGAAAATATAATGCATGGTCGCATGTTGCACTAAAATACACTCCAAGCCTCTCCCCAAATAGGTTCTAACGTGGGAGGTGCATGCGATATGGCAACAAGTGCTCCACTCGCTCAAGTACTATCTTTTCTCAGGGAGGCGGATTAGTACAAGAGAAAACTTTGCAATAATAGGGGTACCTTAGACTTATGGGCTAATCCCTTCTACTACAATGCGTTATTATGAATAATGCAAAATTAAGAGAAAACGGAATAATGTGATCAATAATTTTTGGCACTTATCCAAAAACTAAAACCTTTTTAAAAAAAACATGTTTTAGAAAAATCCCCAGCACAGTCACCACTGTGAACGGGTGACATAGAGCGGTGGGCTGAGAGCGCGCGGTTTCATAGGCGCAGTCCATCGGGGTGTTTGAAAAAAGAAAGCACCGAGTCGGGCACCCGAGAAAAAAGGTTGAAAGAGAAAAACGAAAATGTTTTAGATCGGTTTGAACCCGAATTCGCCATCTCTTAGTGTGGAGTCGCCACCTAGATTAGCTCTTTCCACGAATTAGAGTCTTGTGAGGCTTAATGTCCGGGGGACGGCCCACCAAGACACAGAGATTCGGGTCCGGGATAAGTTGCTTATTTCTTAAGTGATCACAGTATATTACATCTACAGAAAACCGTGTTCTTTTAATTGTGCATATTCGCACTTAGGTCGTTTTTTATTTTAAATGCATGATTCACGTTTTGTAAAATAAACCAGCCATAAAGTGGAAAAATAAACCATCCACAAAGCATTAAGTAAATGTGGAAAGTCAATTCGGAAAATAAAATTACAAGGCTTTCAAAAAATATGGGGACACAACCGCCCGCTAACCTATTAATTACATTTCCCAAAAAAATATTGAAATTACGATACCCGAAGGAAAATTAAAATCCTAAACATACATCTAATCCTAATCTACCTACATCCACAAAGGTTAGCAAAGGGGATAACACGTATGTTCGATTTTGAATTTAGCGAGGCCCGTGTGGCCTAAAAAAAATCAATCGCGATATTATGTTTGTTATTTAAATAAAACAGTTCCTTTTATTAGCATGTTGGTTGTTCATTTTTAATTAATGAAATTGCTCGCATGGTAAATTGGTGAGGGCTGTTATCTTGGAATATGTTTTATTCCCTTCGTGGGGGTTTTCTAACATGCATCTTCTTTTAATAAAGAAAAATAGATGAAGAAGAATTACAACAGTTGAAATAAAATAAAAGTAATTAAATTCCTAGGTTCACAGATTGAATCAGAAGAAGAAATTAAACATTGAAAGCACGAGAATTGCAGTTCTAGGAACTCAAAGGCTTACCCTTACGGAATGAATCCACTTCGAAGATATCCGATTGGCCATTAAAAATCCTCCTCATCCTTTATGTTTCAGTAAAAAATTGTGTAGGATGTCCAAAAAACAGTTCGCCTTGTTCTTGGAAATTAAAGTCATTCTAAAGCTATTTTTTATCTGATAATTTTCAGGATCATGATAATAAAAAAAGACCCGAATATTTATAGGAAAATCCCAAAAAATCCAAAAAAGGTACGTTTTTCCGGCAAGGGGCCTCGTCGAAGAAAATCTTTGCGAGGCTTGCCTCGCCAAACCCTTGGCAAGGGTTACCTCGCCAAGGGTCTTAGCGAGGCGGCCCGGGATTCAAACCCCCGGGCTTCCGTTTTCGAATTTTTCTTGTATTTTTTTTGTTTTGTTTGTATTTTCATTTTTTTTATTTCATTAATTAATTTCTGAATAAAATTAAAAAACGTCTTTCTGAATTAGAGACGAGGAGGATTCCCATTCGGATACGTCAGGATACTCGAAAGTTGTGTGATTCAAGGATAAAATCCGTAAAAAGCCATCATCATCGAACAAGTGAGCTGGTATAAAATCCCGTGCTCACAAGACGTCAGGCTGAGTGCATACTATAGCATACATGATGGATCTTATCGCTTGGGCATAGGGTATTCCATTCATGCACAGTATCTCCTCTTGTGTTCTCGGACACTCAGATTTAGAAAAGTTAATCTCGTGAGACATTGGGAGATAACCCTTTCTTGACTGCTCAAGGTTAAATCTAGCTAAAACCTTGTCTACGTATGTACTTTGTGAAAGACCTAGCAGCCTTTTGGATCTATCTCGGTAGATCTTTATACCAAGCATAAAAGCTTCTTCTCCAAGGTCTTTCATGGGAGAACTTCTTTAACAACCATTATTTAACTATTTGAAGAAAAGGAATATCGTTTACTATCAATAATATGTCATCGACATATAGTACAAGGAAAACAATGCACTCCCACTAGCCTTCTTATATACACAGGGCTCATTAGCATTTGACACAAACCAATTTCTTGGATTATCTCGTCAAACCTAATATTCAAACTCCTTGATGCTTGCTTAAGTCCATAAATGGACCCTTGGATTATACTATATACACATCCCAGTCTAGATTCTCATTAAAGAATGTTGTTTTCACATCCATCTACTAAATCTCATAATCGTAATGAGCGGTGATGGCAAGGAGTATACTAATTCAGCATGGCCACCGGTGAAAAGGTTTCATCATAGTCAATGCCTTCTTTTTACTATAACCCTTTGCAACCATCCTTATTTTATAGGTAACTATGTCACCGTCCATGTCAGTTTTCTTATTGAAAATCCACTTGCATCCTATGGGCCTAATCCCACTTAGAGCATCAACCAAGCTGCAGACTTAATTTTTGTACATGGAGTCCATCTCTGACCTCATGGCAGCAAACCATTTGTCAAATTCTAAGCCTTCCATTACCTCCTAGTAAGTCATGGGCTTATCATCTTTCATAAGGAAGAGATGTTTATCATTAGTAATGAGAAACCCGTATCACTCGTGAGTGATTAGAGCCTGGCCTGACCTACACAATATCAATGTTATAGTAGGTTGTTTCATGCTTACACTATCTTGTGTAACAAGTATAGGTATAATTAGTTGATTATCTATTTGATCTTCTTGAGTGCCTAACTCAAGATTGCTCCCACTAGCTTTCGCAAGTATATGCTCCTTCTCGAGGAATTGAACATTTCTGGGAACAAAGACTTTTTATTCCATGGGATCAAAGAAGGTATACACAATAGTCTCCTTAGGGTAACCTATAAATAGACACCTATCAGACTTAGCACCCAGCTTATCTGAACTCATCCTCTTTACGTAAGCATGACATCCCCAAACTCTCATGTGAGAAAGAGAGGGTTTCTAACCATAACATAATTTGTATGGAGTTTGATCAACTGATTTAGAGGGCACTCTGTTTAAAATATATATTGCGCTCTCAAGTGCGTAACCCCAAAACGATTTGCTGAGTTCTTCTTGGCTCATTATGGACCAAACCATATCGAGTAGGGTTCGATTTCTCCATTCTGACACTCCATTATGTAGGGGTGTATAAGAAGGTGCCCACTGGGATAAAATATCATTATCCCTTAAAATATCCTAAAAATTTTGGCTATAGTATTCACCACCTTATTCAGATCGAAGGGTCATGATACTTTTCCCAAGTTGTTTCTCTACTTCGATTTTGAACTCTTTAAATTTCTCAAAACTCTCAGACTTGTGCCTCATAAGGTACAAATAATCATATCGTGAGTAGTCATCGATAAAGGTTAGGAAGTAGACCAAACCCCCATGTGTCTTAACATTCATTGGACCACTTACATTGGAATTTATTATTTCCAAAGTACTATTGGCATTCTGTCCCTTTCTTTTGAAAGGTTTCTTAGTCATCTTCCCTTTAAACAAGGTTTACACGCACCATGGGATTCCCATTCCATTGGGCCCAAGTCTCCACGTTTGTGTAACTTAGTTAAGTGAGTCTCATTTATATGGCCTAGATGACAATGCCATAAGTATGAGTATTTCTCATTATCCAATCTCAATTCCTTAACAATGTTCATATTCAAAATTTCGGTTTTAGTATCTAGAACATAAATGCCATTAACAGATAATCCACAAGCATAAAGAACATTATTGTGTCGAATTTGACATTTATTATTAAAAAATAAAATTTCAAATCCCTATGTTGCTAAACACACAACAGAAATAATATTCTTAGCGACAGTAGAATATAGTAGCAATTGTTCAAAACTAAAACTAGGCCACTAGGCTAACAAATGTTATATGTCCCTACAGCTATTGTAGCAACCCATGATCCATTTCCAACTCGTAGATCTATTTCCCTCTTTGCAAGCCTCTACTATTCCACAATCCCTGCACAGAATATGAGTACCACAACCAATATCTAATACCCAAGTAGACTCATAGGGAACTGTAGATAAACTCTCTATCATGAACATACCTAAAGTAGATGCCTCGCTTATCCTCGTCTTCACTTGTTTAGAAATTAGAGCTTTGCAATCAAGTTTCCAGTATCCGGGCCTTCCTCACATGAAACATATTCCTTTGGGCTTCTCTTTTTCAATAACCGCATTTTTTACCTTCCAAGTGATGGGTTTTAAACCTTTACCTTTTATGCAAGTTCTTCTTGCCAAGGTACCATTTCCTCTAACCCTCAAACCTTCAAAACTTCTATGTTTCTTGATAAACTCAAATGTCTTGATGGTCTTCCTTGATATAAGATAATCTTTCACAAAAGGTTATCAGATAGACTTTTATCATTAGCTGTATGCCATGGTTGGAATCTGTCTCAATTCCTGTTTGAGCCAATCTCCTTGAATACTATAAGTATTATATTCATCGCTCAGTGGCCAGGAACCCATAATCTCTCCTAGAGTTATAGAGGAATCTCAATATATCATTCCATTCAACTTTCATGCCCTCATGAAGTCCTCTGAGATGAATCAACATGGATTTTAGGTCCATACCTTCATGTTGCTTCTTAAGCTTCAAACTCATGGTTTCAAGCATCACTAGTGACACCATGAAAGCATCCTTCTTGTGCTTAAGATATGCTTCTTTCTCTTGGATAGAAGCCTCAACATCAGGATTAACTAATTCCGAATTATCTTGAACATAATCCATGTGTCTTTTCTCAAGCTCCTTTCTAAGAGCTTTGAACTAGTAGTCAAAATTGATCCCTGTCAATTTATTGTCAAGTATCGGATGGAGACTTATATTCACATTCATTGTTCAACCTAGATATGAGATAGAATTTGTTTAGACATTAGTATATATACATGAATTTAATATAAAGTTTTTAATTAAACACATAATTCTTACTATTTTCGCGACATTCAAATAGTCCCTTCTAATTAAATTTGGGAAATTTGGTTCAACCAATTTTCATTAGTATGTAGCATCTATAGCCACTCATCATGACTCCCATTATAGCAGGTCAAGCCATAACAAGATAACCATGGTTGGAACCCGTCCATTTGCATCTCATGTAATTGCTAATCCATTTGAGTTCTCTATCTCCAGATGTGCATACCCAATTGTGCGAATCCTCAAATGTGTCTCCAATCTAGCATTAGCTGCAATAATATGGATAACTAACCCATTTTTATTAAAGCATTAACCTCATCTAGTCTCATAACCAAACACATGTTAAGGGAAGGCATGTTATACATGTGCTTACATTTGTTAAGTAGATTCATATCATGACTTATAACTGGAAGACTATATACCGATTTAATATTATCATGGGGATTTTATTGGTGCCACTGGTCTCACCCTAATCTAGGTCTTATGTGTGGATATGATTATGAAAATAATAATTCTAGGATATTTGGAATTATTAACTCTAAAAAAACATGCTCGGGACTGGTATATCATAGTCATTCCATCATGGCAAGACTCCACATAGTATGCAAAACAAACAAGGTCCATGTTTAAGTTATTGCACCAATCTCTATAAGTTTTAATTTAATAACTTAAACCACATTTGTAAAACCATATGCGAAATCTATTTCTCATACTAGAAATCGACTAAGTCATAAAAGTCCCTTGGGTACTTTTGAATCTAATGCCGATAGAGATTTCCAGGTAGGAGAGGCCCCTTGAAGTGAATGAGTAGCCAAGTCCAATCCTTTCCAAAATAAACACGGGCACTTTGATTCGTTGTACCATTGACAACTATGATTTAAACATTTCCTTCTTTAATTGAGTGAAGTAAGGGACAACCCTCAATTAAAGCATCTACACAGGTGGTAAAACATTATTAGTTTATATGATAATCACCTAGACTAAGTTTAAGCAAAACCTTAATCTAGTTATCACATTGTTTTCTATAACAGGAATTGAAACCTAAGTCATGCATAGAATACTTTAATGATTTCATAAAAAAATATCATTTTAACATACTATAATCAATCATGCATATCATAAGGCAGGCTTTGATATCGCTTGCTGGTTAATCAAGATAGTTATTGAACATGCAAAGTAGCAAGGTGAAATTTCAAAACTTAAAATTAACTTAAAGGATCTCCTAAGCATGCCATGATCGATATAATATAGGTTAAAACATTCGATAGATGCTAATAGGCTTATAAAACTTATAAAAGAAACCTAGCATCTATGTTTTAGGACGTTACCAGTTGACATGTTCTTTTCTTTCTCTTTTGGATACAGCCTTCCCTTAGAGCAATTCGGCACAACTTTGCTAGCACCAGCCTCCAAACTAGGATAGCCTCTATGATTGATCCACACAGATCTTCACCGACCAAAACCTCATCGAGGTAGAACCTGTTAGTAGATAGTAGTTGCTAGATCGCTCGAAGAATAACATTAAAACATAAATTGAGAAGGTACTCTTCAAATAAAAAGAGCCTTATTAAAAAATTCTTCGTTGTTTAGAGAAACTCGTGAAGGATCTCGCACAATGAACAAAGAAAGAGATGTCGAACTTAGAGAGAAAAGTTGAGATGAAATATTTTTGTGTTGTGTGAAATAATGAGAACTAGAGGCCTATATATAGAGAAAAGGGGAGTGTTAGACTCCCCTTAAAACTCAATGTGGGATGGGAATATTCCCATCCCACAAGCGGGTTAGCCATTCGGGTCACTTGGACCCACGGGCTAACCCGCAGCTCCTTACCACAAGGTAAGCCCTAGTGGGCTTGCCTTGTACCGCAAGCTTGGGCTTGCGCATAGCCTGCGCATTATGCACAAGTGAGCTTGCGCGGCAGGCTCGTGCAAGTGCTGCCTTGGGAAGCGCTTCCAAGCCTGTACCTCGCTAGCGCGGGCGGGCTTCTCCGGCGCGCTAGTGGCCCGCGAGCTTTTTAGCTTGCGGGGCAGCTGCGTAAGCCCCACTTCAAACATTCCATGTTCATTTGGGGCCCACTCACAACAAGAAAAATTCCCTTGCTCTCGCTCCGTGCATTTTTCGCTATTTTTCTCTTTATTTCCTTTAATTATTAATTTGGTTTAAACCAATCAATAATTCTTCTAACTAATTTGATAAACAAATGTTTTCAGCATAGACCCACTCTATAGGTTCTTTACAAAGTATTGAGCTGCTAGAGGTTAACCTAAACTTAGCTTCCTATCTAGGAACCTTTAGGCTCAATGTTCTAGACCGATATTAAACCTGATAGCTCTAGAAGATCAAATGGGCTTTCTAATAAAGAGGTATGATCCCCCGATACTTTGAACGTCACATGCTTATGACTTGATCCAGTTATGTAGTAGTAACCAATACAATACACTCCTTTTTCAGGTTAAGTACCATCTAGTTTATTGAGCTCGGATTAAGTGTCAAATGATGTAATAGCCATAGCTTTCCTAGAATTAGACTTTTTCACAAAGAACACCACTTAGCCATAAGGTATCAAGATTGACTAGAAACCCATTCTATCAATCTTATACTCTGATAAGAGTTTTATGAATGTGTCACTTCAACAAGGGGCCCTAAGGTACATCTCCCGTTATAGCACTATATCAAGTGCGATGGATCCCATCTTGACTACTTAGCTTACCAACATATGATCATCACTATACCTGTAATCAACTATATCATTCTGATCGCCAGGTATGAATAAGTATGACCCAAAGTATAGCAATTCCTATATAAGGTAACTAGTATCTCAGGTCTGAGGATACTTGTACTGCTACTACAACAAGACATGACACCAACACAGGGATATAATTATTTGGGAGTGTCTGTCTTTCAGTAGACTTCAATGTATTACCCAAATACATTCATGTGTTAAGTCAAGGTACCACCTTCAGCTTGTGAGATCGGCTTCTTGGATCTGATCCAAGGAGTAAGCCTACACATGCTAGAATGTCCATTCCATTGATATCTATTCTCAATGAAACTATGACTAGGGATATTTAGACTATTCATAGTAACACGTATGTGTAGTTCTCACACCACCTAGCTCCCACTATATCCTTGCACTTTTATGCTATGAAGCAGTCACAGACTTTATCTTATCAATGCACATATATATAATACTATACATATATGATACGAGTGAGATACATAAATAATTGAAAACACTGACAAACAACAAAGATGCCTTAATTATTATTAATAATAATTAAAAATCTTTTGTACATTAGAAATAATTAAGACATATCAGCCTAATTACCTCTAGGGCATACATCATGTTTAACAATCTCCCACTTCATGCCATACTCGTCAACATGTTGGTCATGTTTAACTTGAGTCAATGGCTTAGTTAGCCCATCCGCTAGATTCCGATTCGTTGGGATATATTCTAAATCTATATCTTTACTAGCTACTATCTCTTGAATGAGATGGTACTTTCTAAGTACATGTCTGTTTCTCTAACGAGACTGTGGTTCCTTTGCATGAGCAATAACCCAATTGTTATCACAATAGACCATTATTGTATATACAATGTTGGACACCACACTAAGATCACCAATAAATCCCTTAAGCTAGATAGCTTGCTTAGCCATTTTTGAAGCAGCTATATACTCAGATTCTATGGTTGAATCGGCAGTCATATCTTGTTTAAAACTTTTCCAAAAAACTGCCCCTCCATTTAACATAAACACATACCCCAACTGGGACTTATAATCGTCCCTATCAGACTGAAAACACGCGTCAGTGTATCCCTCCAAAGAGAGTTCACCATCTCCATATACTAAAAACATATTTTTAGTCCTACGTAAGTACTTAAAGATAGTTTTAATGGCCATCCAGTGTTTTTCAATAGGGTCAGATTGAAATCTACTTGTGACGCGCAATGCATGTGAGATGTCAGGCCGAATGCATACCATAACATACATGATGGATCCTATCGTTGAGGCATAGGGTATTCCATTCATGCGCAGTCTCTCCTCTTGTGTTCTCGGACACTCAGATTTAGAAAGGTTAATCCCGTGAGACATTGGGAGTTAACCCTTTCTTGACTACTCAAGGATAAATCTTGCCAAAACCTTGTCTATTGATGTACTTTGCGAAAGACCTAGCTAACTTCTATACACAGATAAGAAATATAGAAATATTAGAAATTATACAAGAAGATTCAAGGTATCAATGTTTAATAGAGGAAATAACAAATAAAATAAGGGCATTAGAAAAAATAAAAGAGGCTTTAAATATTATAATAGAAAGAGATTAAATGGATAAAATAATAAACAGTCTCAAAAATATAGCCCAAAAGTCATTAACATATAACAAGGACATTAATCAACATATTATAAGTTGTAGAAATGCATTACAAATAATAAAAATAAAAGATAAACATTAATAGAAGTTTGTGAAGAATTAAAAGTAAGAGAAAAATACCCTAAGGATTTATTAGAAATAGTTTCAAAATTAGAAAGAGAAATAAAAGATTTAAATAATAACATGAAAATTCATCAGGAAATAATAACAGAAAGTTATAAAATTATTAATGAATTAAAAGAAAATGGAAGATGATAAAAGATTACAAGGTCATACCACTAATTATCAATTAGACACTTTTGAATGAAGTACTAGTCAAACCTTAAGTTTTAAACCAGAAGTTTATCATAAAATTCAAGAAGAAAAGGAAGAATTATCAATAAATAAAATATTTAATTTAAATGATAATTTAAATGTATAGTGTATAATACTTTATTCTTAAATGTACAGTATATAATACTTCAAAGGATAGATACAAATAATACTAACAACATATAAATGAATATAAGTTAGAAAATAGTTGTTAACCATTATAAGTAGTTGTTTAAAAATACCTAAACGGTTTTTAATTGTAGAGAGGGATCGCCTCAGTATTGCTTGATGCCTTCGGTTTTTTAAATATCTTCTATTTGATTGTAAAAAATTTTCTAAATCAAAACTCTCCAGAGCTCACACTCAAAGGTTATAATCAATAAGTTTTATTATATTTCTCCGTGTGAAGAACAAATTGTCTTCACTCCCTTTTTTAGCATAATAGATTACATATTAAACAGGTAAAAAGGAAATAAACAGGCAAATTCCAGTAACCAAAAGATAAGATAGGATTTTATTCTTACAAAGGATAAGATTCCTTATCTTAAAAGATTACATTTTTAATCGATTATGGATGTTGGTGAGGTGGCTTCTTCTGTTTCACTTGTTGATCCTTCATGTATCTAACAAACGTCACATGAGTGTCTTGCATAATGCTGATTTTTCTGGCAGAGAAATATTTTTGTCTCTTTGTCCAAGTGGGGGATGTTTAATGTCAAGAATTGTTTTTCGTATATATACAGTGTTTCTTGCATTGCTGGATCCACACAAACTTCTTATTTTGAATGAGATATTACTAACCAATATCATATTTGTAATTCATTTTTACGAATCCTGACATATTTTGTAATTGTCTTATTATTCCAGAAAAGAGTGTTTGATTCCATAATTGTCTTTCTTCTTTTGTTGTATGTATTTTTGCTGGTTTTATTTCAGGATATGATTCATTTGTAATCCCATTTGAATGTATGCATAAGATGACGTTGACTCTTACCCTTCGTTTGAAAATATAGGAATGCTGCTAAAAAACCGGAGAAAGATCATCCTTTCCTTTTCATATTTCTTGAAGTAATAGGATACCGATTTTCAAAATTTATCTAGAAAATACTTCAAAATTTCTAATTTGTTTAGATATATAGTATCTAATAACCCACGAGTGGCTAATTCATATGTATCACCATTTTTGTTTTCATTTGTGCTTTTGTTGTTGGGTAAATATTTTTATTTTTGTCGATATCTCCATAATTCTGGATTAGTTGAGACCATTTGTAATACTTTGTTAATGAAGTTCCCCTCATTTCTTTTATTTCTGATGCTGTTTTAACTTGGGCTGTTATTGGAATTCAGCCGAAAAAGGTTTTTGTAACAAGTTGTTTATTAGAGATTATTTTCTCTTTGTATGTTCCATAAGTAGTACTGGTTTCTTCTAAGGCTATATTTGTTGCCTCTAAAGATGGATATTTTTATGAATGATACTAGATTTTCCTTGAATGAATATTGCTGCTTTTTCCCAGTCATCGTAGATACCTCTGTTAAAGCCGTTATGAATTACATAATAGGGCTTACTTTTGGATAACTAGGGTAATCAAGTAGTGATATCAACTGGAGTGATTAATACTTTGTTATCTATGTCATTTGATGACTCAGATTGACTAATGCTTCCTTTGTTAGACATTGATGCTTCAGCTACTGTATCAGAATGTTCAGTTTCCAGATTTGATAATCCTTTTATTAGTGCAAGAGTAGATTCAAGCTCAGTTATTTTTGCTTTGATTTTTTCTACATTTGATAATGTCTGTACCAACTAATTATTCTTTTGCTTTAATTGATTGGAAATGACTCCTATGGCTGACTCCATTCTCTGATCAAAGTGTCTGCTCCATAGTTTTCTTCGAACTTTATTATACAACCTGAAATTCACAATAAGATAATTCAAATTGTCAACGAATTAACCTTCCTTGATTATAATGAGTATTAATTATATTACGAATGAAGGTAGTAACATATTTACTATCAGTTTTAACAATGAATGGTTTGGGGAGTAATTTTATTTTCAATTTTCGTATAGTATTTAAGAGAGCGAGTGTTTCCCTTTCATGTGTAGTATATCTTTTTTGAGTATCTATAAATTTTCCAGATATATATTTGGCTATTTTTTCTAGAGATACAAATTGTTTTGTTTTAAATAATGTTGCAAGGATAGATATGGGTTCTTCTATTAATTCTTTACCCTTTTCTTGGTTATAAGTTTGTAATATTTTAAAGGGTATGGCTGTCATTACTGCTGCCCAATATTCTCCACTAGCATCAGTAGAGACAATTAATAGATCTTTTTCTTTTGGGTTATATAGAGCTGGCAAATTTTGATAACTCCTTTTTAGTGCTCTTACATTCTCAGTATCTTTATCATTCCATGACCATTTAATTTTATTTGATAATTTTCTTTGTAATTCTCTTCTTAATTGAGCTAAACTTTTTAAAAAAACCTTGATCACTAATATAGTTAAGATAGCCTAAAAACATTTGTAATTGCTTTTTGTCTGTTAATTGATCTGGGAATTCATTTAATTTTTCTACTGTATAAGGTTGTAATTTTAATTCTCCATTTGATATTGTTAAACCCAAAAAATCTATTTCGTTTTTTGCAATAATAGCTTTAGGTCTGGATAGAATTGTTCCTTTTTCTCTACATCTATCTATTACCTTAATGACTGATTTTAAATGTTCCTTTTTTATTCCTGCAATAAATATTGCAATGTCATCAATATATACTGACCAAATATCTTCTAATCCCTTTAACTGTCGAGTCATAAATTCTTGAAATTTTCCTTTAGCTTATTTTAATCCTAACGGTAGAGTATTATATTCATAGTGGTTATTGGATGGAAAAGTTAAAGTTGTTAAGGGTTTTGTGTTTTCATTAAATCGTAATTGCCAATAAGCTGATTTAACATCTAATGTTGAGAACCAAGTTTTTCCTTGTAATTTATTCATAATATAGTCTTTCCTAGGTAACCCTTTGGGTGTTCCAATAGTTGCTTCATTCATTTTTTTGTAATTAATAACTATTCTTCTTTTACCTTTTTTTTTCTTCTGCATGATTTTCTACATAAAAGGCTGGTGCACTATGTGGACTATTACTAGGTCTAATTACTCACTTTTTGAGTAGTTCTTGCATATCTTTTTCGAATTCTTCTACATCACTTTTAGTGTAAGGTGTATTATTTGGACATATTATTTCAGCATTAGGATCCTTTAACTTGATTTCTATTAATGCATCATTAGTATTTTTTATTCATAGCAAATCATCTATGAATCTTTCTTCTAACTTTTTATTTATTTCTTCTTCTAACTCTTTATCTAATTCTTCTTCTAATTTATAAATTCTTATTTTTAATTTTTGTTTTATATTTTCCAACTTTGTTTTTTCTATGGGAATTTTTACTATTTGTTTATCATGATCTTTTAACTTTGGACAGATTAATTCTATATGGAATAAATACTGACAAAATGGATGATATAATCTCAAAAAATCATTTCCTAGGATTACTGGAACCCCTGACTCTAAATGATATAAAATTGGTATTATAAATTTCTTTCCACATATAAGAATAGTAATTTCTTCTACTCGTTCTATTAATTATAATTGAGTTTGATATGCTATTCTTACCTTTATTGGTTTATTTGTTTTCTTCCAAAGATTCTTAGGTACAAAATTTTTGATGCTATGCATAAAGATGCTCTGGTATCTATATATGCTAATACTGGTTTGGTTTCTATTATTATTATTTTAATATAAGTACTATTCGAATTCATATAAATCATTAAATAATTCTGATTCCTCTGATTCTTCATCAGTAGATTGTAAATAATATATTTCATCATTATTATCAATATCTAATTCAATGGGTTCTAAATTTATTTCTTCTATCCAATTTAATAATTTTATTTTTTCTTTCTTTTTATTCTTTTTAGGGCATTCATTTGCATAATGTCATTCTTCTTAGCGGAGCCAACATTTACAGTTCTTTTTCTTTTCAAGACAATATTTTTGTTTTTTTAATATAACTTTTCTTTTTCAAATATCTTCTCCTATGATTAGGATCATAATATTTTTTAGGGACGGGTTTGTATCTTTCTTGTTTATATTTATATGGTTTATAATGTTTAGCATGTATATATTTTCTTTTGTTATGATATGTTCTCCCCCCCCCCCCTTGAGAGATTATAACAACCAAATTTTTGTGGTACCTCTGAAAATTATTTACAGCAATTAATTTGAAATTTATTTTCTAATAATTTATCTCTTTCGGATTCAGTGCATTTTTCAATAATGTACTCTTTAGTGACTTCAATTACTGATACTAACATTTCGGGTCTTGTTATATTTACTTGGGTTTTATATCTTTTATTTACTTCTTCATTTATTGGCCAGGTTAGTTTATTAATGAATAATTCTAAAAATGGCTTTTTATCTGCTAAATCTAGTTTATTATAGTATTTTCTATATTGGCATACAAATTCATCAAATTCACATATATTACATGATTGGATATTGTATAATATGTATTTTGCTACAAATTAATCATTTTCATTACTAGCTGATACATCACTATGTTTTCCAAAAAATTCCATGTTAATTTCATTTCAAATGTATTTAACATATTCTATTGGGTGTTGATTATTTTCTAATGGAATGAATTGTTTACTTAAGAAATTATATACATCGCCCATAGTATGAAGTAGTAAATAGTAATGGGTGCTTTCTACATTTAAATGTTTTAATGATTCATTAATTGCTAATTCCAAATTATGTCTTGCTATCCAATTTTGTAGTATTTCTTCGCCATTTTTTATACAATCTAGGTCTAAAATTAAATCATTAGTTAAATTTTTTACCTTTGGTTTATATGGATCTGGCATTTTTTTAAACTTATTATTATAATATGCATACATTTGTTTCTTTCCAATGTTTCTCATAGTTTATGTGGATGGAGTATATTGATTATTAGGTTGATATGTATGACTAGGTTCTGCTTCTTCTTGTTTAATGGGTTTTGTCTCAAATTCACTATCTGCATCTGATTCTTCAAAAATTATTTCATTTGTTTCATCATCTTTTTCTATTTTAAAATTATCATGTATATTTAAATTAGATAATAAAATTTTAATTCTTCAATTTGAGTATTCATTTCTTTTTCTTCCATTCTTATTTATACCATAAAGATGTAGATTCTTCTAGTTTTTTGAACTGAAAACCTTATTTACAATTGGACCCTATTTCTAGTTTTTCTTTTGCGAGCACTAAATCTTCCTTTTGACTTTCTTCTAAGTTCTCATGTATTATTCTTTTTCCTTTATCTATTTTGGAAATCAATATATTTAATTTTTCTAATATTACATTGAATGTAGGTATTTCAAATGGATTCCATTGATTTATAATTTTTTGTTTAATAATGTGTTGTGCATGAATTTCATGTTCTTTTAAAGTTTCTTGTAATTCAGTTATTGATTTTACAATAGCCTTTAATTGTTCTTTTACTATTATCTATGTCCATATTTCTTCTACCTTTCTTGAATTATTCTCCATTTTATTGTTCTTTTGTATATACTTTCTTTATCCATCCGTGTTCATCTTTTATCCTTTTTTTTTGGAATATCCTTTTGCTTTTTTAGTTGTTGGATTTCATTTTCTAGTTTTTCTTGTTCTTCTATTAGCTGTAAATATTTAATTTGGGATTCAATCATTGTTGTTTCTAATAATGTTTTGACAGTGTTTAGTTTTTTTTCTTTGTCTTTTACCTGTTGTTCTAAATTCATATTCTAGTTTTAAATCTTACTTTTCCTTTATCTTTTATAGTTATTCCGTTAGGATTTATTTCATGCTCTATTTTTTCTAGAAAATCATGTCCTAATACTAAGTCATAATTATTAATATATTCAGTTACTCCTAATAATATATGATATTCGAAATCTTGAATTTTAAATCTTATTGGAGTTACTTTAGTTATTATAATTTCTCTAGTGCTATTAGGACAAGTGTAAGTTTGGGGTTCTATTCACAATTTGATTTATTTATTTTATCAATATGTATAAGACTTTTTGATTGCTTATTAATCTCAACAATACAATAATTGGCTTATATTCCAGAAAATAATACCACTTTAATTCTTATTCTTTCATCAATTTTGTTTAACAGATCCAAAGTTCTAGGAATGTTTATTATTTCCTTTTTAAAACATAATCTTGCACTTTCTATTCTTGGTATCAATTTTTCAATAGATTTATTTTATCTACAAGTAAAATCCATATATATATATATATATATATATATATATATATATATATATATATATATATATATATATATCTTCCGGAATTTTTATTTGGGAATTTTCTTTATGTTCTAATGGTTCTAAAATTTCTTGATATAAACTTGGTACTAATATATTTGTTTCATATTGTTTTCTTATATGATGATTCCCAGTCAATGCATATATCATTTTAGTTTCTATACTTATTATTTTACTTCCTGGTGGCATATTTATTCCATCTAGTTTATAATATAGAGTTAATGCTAGATTTTTATGTTTATCTTGTAACGAGATACTAAAGTCAGGCTGAACGGTGAATTTAAGTTTTTGATAAATTAAATTTCCTCTTATAACTGATAATAAGGCATCTTGTAGATTATCTAATATTCTATCATCTACTATATAAATTTGTATGGGTGTGTTTATATTTTTCTGAAAATATGCTTTTATTGTAAATTCAATTCCTCCAAAATAAATATTCTTACATTTTTTAGATTCTTTATTTGATAGTTTTGATAATTCTCATTTTATTATTTCATCAGTTATTAAATTAATTCTAGCCTTTCCTTTTACTGAAGTTATGCCTATAGTTTTTTCATGCTTATGAGCTACATATCTTATTTCTTTATTTCTTTCGAAACACTTAATTTTAAATACTTTATTTATTGATAATTTTTCCTTTTCTTCCTGAATTTTATGATAAACTTCTTGTTTAAAACTTAAGGTTTGACTAGAACCTCCTTCGTAAGTGTCTAATTGATAAAAAGTGGTAAGACCTTGTAATCTTTTATCGTCTTCCATTTTCTATTAATTCATTAATAATTTTATAACTTTCTATTATTATTTCTGATGAATTTTTATCTTATTATTTAAATCTTTTATTTCTTTTTCTAATTTTGAAACATTTTCTAATAAATCCTTAGGGTATTTTTCTCTTACTTTTAATTCTTCACAAACTTCTATTAATTGTTTATCTTCTATTTTTATTATTTGTAATGCATTTCTACAACTTATAATATGTTGATTAATGTCCTTGTTATATGTTAACAACTTTTGGGCTATATGTTCGAGACTGTTTATTAATTTATCCATTTAATCTCTTTCTATTATACTATTTAAAGCCTCTTTTATTTTTTCTAATACCTTTATTTTATTTGTTATTTCCTCTATTAAACATTGATACCTTGAATCTTCTTGTATAATTTCTAATATTTCCGGTATTTCTTCTCTGTGTATAGAAGCTAATTGTTTATTTAATTCTACTATCAAAAGATTAATATTCATATAAAACTTTTCTTCTATATATTCTATCATGATTAAATGATGCGCAAATTTTTCTATACTAGTTCTCATTTATTTAAACTGTTTTTTTATATTATTGTATTTTATAACATAAATATCTTGTTTTGAAATCATTTGCATTTACCTGGTTATTTATTAATATTTCAATTAATAAGTTTCTGAAATCTTCTATACTATATAAACCAGTTAATATTTCTATTACAAATTCTTCTATATTCATTTTCAGCCAATTATCCATTTTAATTCTCCCAGGCTCTGATATCAAAATGTAATCAAAGAATTATTTTTAAATGATAATTCAAATGTACAATGTATAATACTTTATTATTAAATGTACAGTATATAATACTTCAAAGGATAGATATAAATAATACTAACAATATATAAATGAATATATGTTAGAAAATAGTTGTTAACCATTATAAGTAGTTGTTTAAAAATACCTAAACGGTTTTAAATTGTAGAGAGGGATCACCTCAGTATTGCATCATATGCCTTCGTATTTTTAAATATCGTCTATTTGATTGTAAAATTTTTTCTAAATCAAATCTCTCAAGAGCTCACACTCAAAGGTTATAACCAATAAGCTTTATTATATTTCTCTGTGTGAAGAACAAAAATGTAATCGAAGAATTATTTTTAAATGATAATTCAAATGTACAGTGTATAATACTTTATTCTTAAATGTACAGTATATAATACTTCAAAGCATAGATATAAATAATACTAAAAATATATAAATGAATATATGTTAGAAAATAGTTGTTAGCCATTATAAGTAGTTGTTTAAAAATACCTGAACGGTTTTTATTTGTAGAGAGGGATCGCCTCGGTATTGCTTGATGCCTTCGGTTTTTTAAATATTGTCTATTTGATTGTAAAATTTTTTCTAAATCAAACCTCTCCAGAGCTCACACTCAAAGGTTATAACCAATAAGCTTTATTATATTTCTCCGTGTGAAGAACAAAGGATCTTCACTCTGTTTTATAGAATAATAGATTACATATTAAACAGGTAAAAAGGAAATAAACCGACAAATGCCAATAACCAAAAGATAAGATAGGATTTCATTCTTACAAAGGATAAGATTCCTTATCTTGTAAGATTACATTTTTAATCAATTATGGATGTTGGTGAGGTGGTTTCTTTTATTTCACTTGTTGATCCTTCATGTATCCAACAAACGTCACATGTGTGTCCTATATAATGCTGATTTTTCTGGCAGAGTAATATTTTTATCTCTTTGTCCAAGTGGGGGATGTTTTATGTCACGATTTGCTTTTCGTATGTATACATTGTTTCTTGCATTGTTGGATCCACAGGGACTTCTTGTTTTGAATGAGATATTACTAACCAATAAGCAGATTTGTAATTCATTTTTACAAATACTGACATATTTTGTAATTACCTTATTATTCCAGAAAAGTGTGTTTGATTCCATAATTGTCTTTCTTCTTTTGTTGTAGGCAATTTTGCTGGTTCTATATCAGGATATGATCCATTGGCTATTCCCATTTGAATGTATGCATAAGATGGTGTTAACTCTTGCCCTTCATTTGAAAATATAGGAATGCTGCTAAAAAACCGGTGAAAGATCATCCTTTCCTTTGCATATTTCTTGAAGTACTGGGATATCGATTTTCTAAATTTATCTAGAAAATACTTCAAAATTTCTAGTCTATTTAGATATATAGTATCTAACAACCCATGAGTGGCTAATTCATATGTATTACAAGGATTGGCTTCTGGTAATGCCACCATTTTTTATTTCATTTGTGCTTTTGTTGTTGGGTACATATTTTTATTTTTGTCGATATCTCCATAATTCTAGATTAAATGAGACCATTTGTAATACATTGTTAATGAAGTTCCCCTCATTTCTTTTATTTCTAGTGCTGTTTTAAGTTGAGCTATTATTGGAATTCGGCCCAAAACAGTTTTTGTGTCAGGTTGTTTATTAGAGATTATTTTCTCTTTGTATGTTCCATATGTAGTACTGGTTTCTTCTAAGGATACTTTTGCTGCCTCTAAAGATGGATATTTTTTATGAATAATACCAGATTTTCCTTGAATGAATATTGCTGCTTTTTCCCATTCATCGTAGATGCCTCTGTTAAAGCCGCTATGAATTACATAATAGGGCTTACTTTTGGATAACTAGGGTAATCCAGCAGTGATATCAGCTAGAGTGATTAATAATTTGTTATCTCTATCATTTGATGACTCAGATTGACTAATGCTTCCTTTGTTAGACATTGATGCTTCAACTACTATAACAGAATGTTCAGTTTTTGGATTTCATAATCCTTTGATTAGTGCAAGAGTAGATTCAAGCTCCGTTATTTCTGCTTTGATTTTTTCTACATTTGATAATGTTTGTTCCAATTGATTATTCTTTTGCTTTAATTGATATGAAATGACCGTTATGGCTGACTCCATTCTTTGGACAAAGTGTCTGCTCCATAGTTTTCTTCAGACTTTATTAATACAACCTGAAATTCACAATAAGATAATTCTAATTACTAACGGATTAACCTTCCTTGATTATAATGAGTATTAATTCCATTACAAATGAAGGTAGTAACATATTTACTATCAGTTTTAACAATGAATGGTTTGGGGAGTAATTCTATTTTCCATTTTCGTACAGTATTTAAGAGAGTGAGTGTTTCCCTTTCATGTGTAGTATATATTTTTTGAGTATCTATAAATGTTCCTGATATATATTCGGCTATTTTTTCTAGAGATACAAATTACTTTGTTTTAAATAATGTTGTATGGATATATATGGGTTCTTCTATTAATTCTTTACCCTTTTCTTGGTTATAAGTTTGTAATATTTCAAAGGGTATGGTTGTCATTACTGCTGCCCAATATTCTCCACTAGCATCAATAGAGATAATTAATAGATCTTTTTCTTTTGGGTTATATAGAGCTGGCAAATTTTGACAACTCCTTTTTAGTGCTCTTACATTCTCAGTATCTTTATCATTCCATGACCATTTAATTTTATTTGATAATTTTCTTTGTAATTCTCTTCTTAATTGTGCTAAATTTTTTAAAAAACATTGATCACTAATATAGTTAAGATTGCCTAAAAACCTTTGGAATTGCTTTTCGTCTGTTAATTGATCTGAGAATTGATTTAATTTTTCTACTATATGAGGTTGTAATTTTAATTCTCTGATAAGTGGATAATTACACTTATTATCATGATATTTTTAATCATAAAACGATATGGTTTTGTTTCATTTTATACTTCATATAATAGATTTCACATGGTATGTAGTTATTTTTTATACAAGTGCAAAAACTAGGTAAATCTTGGGAATAAAATGATTAAAAGTTGAATTCTATGGAAAATGAGTGAAAAAGGAGCAAAAAGATGCGTGGAACACAAAAATTTGGCTTAGGATCGAAGTCATCAAAGATCGACAAAGTTGCAAAGAAGAATCATGAAGAAATAGCATTTCACGATCGTGACACCTATTCACGATCGCGACTTGTCACTCTTCATAAACAAAAAACTACCAACCAATGTTCACGATCACGACAATGGTTACGCGGTCGTGACTGGTGACTGTTATTTGTTATCTCTTTTCAACTACCAAACGCTAGATAACAACAATCAACCACCATCAACTACCAATCGAAAAGACACCCTTTGGAAGTCAACCAATCATGAAAAGGTGCCTTTCCATTGTGGATAAGGATAAAGCTTCTCATCCAATCAAAATGAAGTGATGCAACTCTTGGCCAATGGACACGACTCTTCGTTTGGATAGAGGCAACCCTTCATGCTTTGTAAATAGGGTTCATGACACACCAATTTCGTGGCATAAGGTAGAGATTTTGGATTGATAGTGTGATAGATGTTAAACGTGTATGTATAGATAGAAAGTAGAAATTATATAGATTTCGCTAGTTCAAAGTATTAGCGAAAAAATGTATAAGTGATTCGATTCCTATTTCGATCACTATATTTCTACACAAATACGAGCATTTATTGTATGAGTGTAATTGCAAAGCACTTATCAATAAAAGTTTTCGTTCTTCAAAATTCTTTTATTCGAGATTCACAAAGAATAGCATCCTAGGGGAGGTTCTGTACGAGTCAAGACTGGATTCAAAGTAGACGCAGGAATTGCTAGAATTGACGACTCCCATTAAAGAGTGGATACGGTTTGATCAACTTTAGCTTTCACTTGCATACCTTACAACTTTACTTTGTTTTCTTCTTACTTTCTATTTCGAAGTTTATGATATGTCTATGTGTCATAACGAGTAATTCATTTTGCTTCTCTTATATTAATTAAGTTATATAATTTCGAGTTAACTTTAAGAGTGATTTCAAGGTTAACAAGATTGTGTATAATCACTGGATCTATGATTATAATGCTATTTAGTGAGCCAACATTTTTGGAGTGGTAACTTGCTAAATATGGCTACGTGAGAGCGACCCGTACTAAGCATAGTATTATAGTTATCCAGGTTCTTATAAGTGTCATAATTCATTTACCCTAGACTTAGAAAAGTCATCTTATGTGCTACTCTGCGGTGAATTATTGAATATTAGGTCGTCTAGAACCTTATTTGTTGAAGTTATCTAGTGTACAAAATACTCTTAAGAATTTTGCATGTTTTTCTCTGCTAAACTTGTTCTTAGGGAATATCTTTATATTTTATATCTTTTCTAGTCTGTTCATACATTTATCCATTCATCCGTCTATCATCCAAATCCCTCTAATAAAAATTCACTTTTTTCGTTTACCCCGTAACTCTAGTTGGTCTTTAGAACTCAATCCCTTCCTTGTGGGATCAATATCTTTTAAATCTACATCGAAACTGTATACTTGCAGTTGTCACCATTTTTCTATTTTGATAAGCAGTACTGACAACACATGTTCATATTTTGAACTTTTAACTTATTTGTAGAAGAGTGGGGAACAAGGTTTTTGGCATCTTTATAGAATATAAGCCCTCAGAATGAGTATAGCTAAAACCTTGCGATCAAGTTTTTGGGGCCGTTGCCGGGGAAGGGCAAGTGCGTTCTAAGATCTAATTACTGGAGATACGGTACATATTCTAATTATCTTTATTTGTTTATTTCTTAAACTATGAATTCCATCATAAAACTCTCTGTTTCTCAACTTTTATAAGTCACGATCATGATGTATAATCACTATCGTGACTAGTGCGATAACTGCAGCAGTTTTGCTGTTATTCGACAGTTATTCCACTAACCCCTATAAAGTTAACGTGGGTGTGATTATAAATCCTTACTTTTTCAATCTGATTTTCTACCTTTCAAAGAATAAATCTTTTCCAAATTTGAAATTACTTCATTTCTTTTAATCCTTTCTTTCTCACAATGGTTATCGCAAACAAATCCAACCTGGTTCCACCTACAAATCTCCAGGAATGGTATGAAGCTCCATTCCCGATCCACTCTAGAGAAGAAGGGGATCATTATGAAGTCATAAGGGTGGCTGAGTTTAAGAGTTTCTATACTATTCATAGGAATAGCTTCACCAACCTCGGTGTATATGACAGAGTTATGTATTACTTAAGGATACTTAACTTCATCATTTACTCGAATATAATGCTGGGGAATAGTGTAGACAACTGCATGGAGATGTTGGTCACACTGGTTTGGAAGAACGATAGGAAGAATTGCTTAGTCTATCGTCACCGTGGAAGGGAGCATAAGTTAACAAGGAAAGCGCTGGAAAGGTATATGGGTTTTTCAAGGGATTGCTATTATAAGATTCTTCCTGGATGGGATCCCTTACTAACTTGGAACTCTTGATTGGCCAAACTGAGTACAAACGTGAATCTAGATATAGCCGGTGGATTCGTGATCCATGTTTGCTCGCACTACACTTTTATTTAAGTGGAGCGTTGTTTGGCAAGTCATAATTCGACCTTGTCATTCCTGAATAATTATTTATTTTGGAAGCAATTTGGGATGGCATACCTGTTGATATTTTGGGGATTATGATGGAGACGCTCATGTCTGCTGCACAGAACCCTGGAATGACAAAGTACGGGAACTATGGCAAATCTGTTAGGTCAGATTGGGAGAATGCCCTATGCCACTAAAGTCTTTACTAATCAAGATGAAATTCCGGAGTTAACTACGGATGTTTTCTTCGAGTATGGGTTTCTGGTCAGGTGCATTGGAGTTAATGGAATCACCTATGATTGGAAATCATGGGATGATAGGTTGGAAGCTGATAGACGTCGAGAGTGGGAAATCGTGAGGGAGGAAGAACGTAGTACAACCAACCTTTGTGGAAGGTTGAATGAACTTATGGAGGCACAGATCTCGATTCATAGGAAATTCGATGACATTCATACGTTGATGTTTGATATCGAGCGAGATCTATGGGAATCTTACTAGAAGATTGACCTAATGATAGAATTGCTTCCCCCCAACTAATAATTCACTTTTCATTTAGATTTAGGAATTCTGTACAGTTTGTTATTTCTTGTTTGTTGTTTGTTTTCTTTTGTATGTTCAATTGTTTGTCTATCAAAAATTTGTTGAATAGTAAATATTTAATTTTTATATTTAACATGTTTATTTGTTTCTCTTAATTTTTATAGGACTAAGTCTAATAATATTGAAAAGATAGAAGGAAAACAGAAAGTCACGATCACAACTAAAGATCGCACTCGTGACAATATGCAGTGAAACTTTCTGTTTCTGTCGAGAGGAAAGTCATGATCGTGACAGGCTCTCGCAATCGCTACATGAGCAAAACAAAACCATTACAGATCACGATTTAACATGTGACAGATGTCTAAAAGCACCAATAATGGCTAGTTTGAAGGATAAATGGCTATATTGACTATTTTGGCCAATTAGAGACCTCTTAGAACTCTATAAATAGGTCTGGGTTGAATCTTGAGCCACCATAACTTCTACAAAGCTTACAAAAGTTCTGAAATATTCATCTTTATTCTTCTACAATCTAAACTTTTTCAAACCTTACTTCAAAACACCAATATGCCTCGTGTCAAGGTATCCACAAATAGAAGGGAAGTCCCGAATTACCAGTAAGAATATGGTTTTCCTTTTCTGATTCGATCACATGAAGAAGGGAAGAGATTCCAAATTTTGAATAAGTTGGAAATCAATGGTATGATCTTTCTTGATATGGTATTCTTGGAAACCTTAGGCCTCCATGAACAAAGGGAGATGTATCTTGCTGATTTGGGTTTAAGCCGATTTGTGGAGATGTGATTTCCACAAAATCGTGATTGGATTTTAGAATGTTTAGTTACATTTGATTTTGAAGATAAAAGGAAGAGGGTGATTCAATTTCTCAACCAAGGAAGATATTACACCGTCACAAGGGAGATGATGAGTGCTTGGTTCGAGTTCGAAGTTGTAAATTCATCAAGCATGACAGATTCTTTTCATCCAAATCGAGTTTGGGCATATTTAACGGGTAAGAGAGTTTTCGATCCCAAAAATTCTCCCAATAAACTTATTAAGGATGAGTGCATTCTCCT
Organism: Euphorbia schlechtendalii; assembly: GCA_949673415.1. Classification (NCBI taxonomy): domain Eukaryota; kingdom Viridiplantae; phylum Streptophyta; class Magnoliopsida; order Malpighiales; family Euphorbiaceae; genus Euphorbia; species Euphorbia schlechtendalii. Next base: position 4,510 of record CATIWQ010259314.1, on the reverse strand, counting down.
ACTCCACAAATATATTTCCACTTCGGTATTTTGTCGAGTAGAGAATACCAAAGTCCAAAAGAAAGATTTGTTTGTTCTTTCTTGTGCTTTGATGAAGCAAAAAGCGGAATTTGTGGATATTATTTGGGATATGATGAAGAAGAATTCTACAAATATGAGAAACAAGATTGGGGCGGCCGAAATCATCACCGCTATCATCTTGGGTGCAAGAAACGAACCCCCCTATGTCTAAAGACCGGGTGAGTACTTTTGGTATATGGATGGGAACTATTTGAAGAATACCAGACTTCTTCAAGATAACGATGGTGTCTATTCTTTCTACTCCTACTCCAACATCACCAAAAAGATAATCTCAACTCATGAAGATTCTTCCGTTGGTCCACCTAATCCCACTGCTAGACGTCATCATGGAAAAGCTCCAATGATTGAAGAAGAAGATGAAGAAGAGGAAGATGAAGCTCTAGAAGATTCGAAGGCAAGCATGCAACAAAAATTGGACAATTGCCAAGCGGAACTTGGAGTAATGAAGAGGGACATGAAGATTCTAAAGAAAAGTAATAAATCGATGCTTCGAAAATTACTTTCTTTCTTTAGAAAATAGAATTGCCAATTTACTCGTAGTCTCACGGATTCTCCTTCTCAATAGAACAGGTTTACACTTTTCTTTTCTTTATTTCTTTTTCAAATTTTTAGACTAGTTGTTCATCTTTAGTTTTTAGATTTTAATAAAATCTTCCACAATGAGGACATTCTGTTCATACAACAATCCATTCATCCGTTTATCATACAAATCCCTCCAATAAAAATTCACTATTTTTGTTTACCCTATAACTCTAGTTGGTCTTTAAAATCGAATACCTTCCCTGTGGGATCGATATCTTTTAAAACTACATCGAAACTGTATACTTGCAGTGGACACCATTTTTCTGTTTTGATAAGCGGTACTGACAACACCTGTTCGTATTTTGAACTTTTAACTTATCGGTAGAAGAGTGGGGAACAAGGTTTTTGGTATCTTTATATAATATAAGCCCTCAGAACGAGTAGAGCGAAAACCTTGCAATCATTCTCCATTTGATATTGTTAAACCCAAAAAATCTATATCCTTTTTTTGCAATAATAGCTTTAGGTCTTTATAGAATTATTCCTTTTTCTCTACATGTATCTATTACCTTAATGACTGATTTTAAATGTTCCTTTTTGGTTCCTGCAGTAAATATTATAATGTCATCAATATATATTGAACAAAAATCTTCTAATCCCTTGAACTATTAAGTCATAAATTCTTGAAATATTCCTGGAGCTTGTTTTAATCCTAACGGTAGACTATTAAATTCATAGTGGTTATTGGGTGGAAAAGTGAAAGCTGTTAAGGGTTTTGTGTTTTCATGTAATCATAATTGCCAATAAGTTGATTTAACATCTAATGTTGAGAACCAAGTTTTTCCTTTTAATTTATTCGTAATATAGTCTTTCCAAGGTAACCCTTTGGGTGTCCCAATAGTTGCTTCATTCATTTTTTTGTAATTAATAACTATTCTTCTTTTACCTCTTTTTTCTTCGGCATGATTTTCTACATAAAATGTTGGTGTACTATGTGGACTATTACTAGGTCTAATTACTCCCTTTTTGAGTAGTTCTTCCATATCTTTTTCGAATTCTTCTACATCCCTTTTAGTATAAGGTATATTATTTGGACATTTTATTTCGGCATTAAGATCCTTTAACTTGATTGCTATTAATGCATCATTGGTATTTTTTATTCTCAGCAAATCATCTGTGAATCTTTCTTCTCACTTTTTATTTATTTCTTCTTCTAATTCTTTTTCTAATTCTTCTTCTAATTTATAAATTTTTATTTTTAATTTTTATTTTATATTTTCCAGCTTTGTTTTTTCTAAGAGAATTTTTACTATTTGTTTATCTTGATCTTTTAACTTTGGACAGGTTAATTCTATGTGGGATAAATACTAACAAAATGGATGATATAATCTCAGAAAATTATTTCCTAGGATTACTGGAAACCCTGACTCTAGATGATATAAATTTTGTATTATAAATTTCTTTCCACATATAAGAATAGTAATTTCTTCTACTCATTCTTTTAATTCTAATTGAGTTTGATCTGCTATTCTGACCTTTATTGGTTTATTTGTTTTCTTCCAAAGATTTTTAGGTATAAAATTTTTTGACGCTATGCATGAAGACGCTCCGGTATCTATATATGCAAATACTGGTTTGGTTCCTATTATTATTATTATTTTAATATAAGTACTATTCGGATACATATGAATCACTAAATAATTCTGATAACTCTGATTCTTCATCAATAAATTGTAAATAATATAATTCATCATTATTATTAATATCTGATTCAATAGGTTCTAAATTTATTTCTTCTATCCAATTTAATAATTTTATTTTTTCTTTCTTTTTATTCTTTTTAGGGCATTCATTTGCATAATGTCCTTCTTCTTGGAAGAGCCAACATTTACAGTTCTTTTTCTTTTCAGGACAATATTTTTATTTTTTACTATAATTTTTCTTTCTAAAATATATTCTCCTATGATTAGGATTATACTATTTTTAAGGGACGGGGTTTGTATCTTTTTTGTTTATATTTGTATTGTTTACAATGTTTAGCAGGTATATATTTTCTTTTGTTATGATATGTTCTTCCCCCCTTGAGAGATTATAACAACCAAATTTTTGTGGTTCCTCTGAAAATTTTTTATGACAATTAATTCGAAATTTATTTTCTAATAATTTATCCCTTTCAAATTCAGTGCAATTTTCAATAATGTACTCTTTAGTGACTTGAATTATTGATCCTAATGTTTCTGGTCTTATTATATTTACTTGGGTTTTATATCTTTTATTTACTTCTTCATTTATTGGTCAAGATAGTTTATTAATGAATAATTCTAAAAATGACTTTTTATCTACTAAATCTAGTTTATTATAGTATTTTTTGTATTAGTATACAAATTCATCAAATTCACATATATTACATAATTGGATATTTTATAATATATATTTTGCTTCAAATTGATCATTTTCATTACTAGCTGATACATCACTATGTTTTCTGAAAAATTCCATGTTAATTTCATTTCCAATGTATTTAACATATTCTATTGGGTGTTGATTATTTTCTAATGGAATGGCTTGTTTACTTAAGAAATTATATACATCGCCAACAGTATGAAGTAGTAAATAGTAATGGGTGCTTTTTATGTTTAAATGTTCTAATGATTCATTAATTGCTAATTCAAATGTATGTCTTGCTATCCAATTTTGTAGTATTTCTTCGCCATTTGGTCTAAAATTAAATCATTAGTTATATGTTTCACCTTTGGTTTATATGGATTTGGCATTTTTTTAAACTTATTATTATAATATGCATATCTTTGTTTCTTTCAAATGTTTCTCATAGTTGTTCGCCACTTTTCTACTGATAAGTTTAATATAATACGGTTCCAAAATCTCGTGTACTGTTGGCTCTCAACTGCGCCAAAAACATGTTCTCATATATAAAATGTAGGTGCTGTCAATACCCCTTACCATATAGAAAAATGATGATAACTGCAAGTATACAGTTGCGATGTAGTTTTAAAAGATATCAAACCCACAGGGAAGGAACTCGGTCTAAAGATAAATAGGGAAGCGTAAAAGTAAATAAAAATAGATTAGAGATTTTTATTGGGTAGGCAGATTAGAACGGAAAGTTGAGTAAATATAGATGTGATAAATTAGAGATTCTAAATTGATAGATTTTCACTACGAACAAGTATAGTAGAGAAAACATGCAAGTTCAACAAAGATGTTACGACACACTAGATTATCTAACAGATTCGGTTCTAGATATTCAGATGTTCAATTATTCACCGCAGAGCAACACATGAAAATAACTTTTCTAAACATAGCATAAACGAATAAGAAAATTATATAAACCTAGACAACGTCAATACTATGCTTAGTACGGGTCGCTCTCACGTAGCCACATTTAGCAAGTTACCATTCTAAAAATGTTGGCTCACTAAACAGCATTATATCACAGATCCAGTGATTATACACGATATTATTAACCCCGAAACTACTCTTAAAATTAACACCAACGCATATAACTTGATTAATATAAAAGACTTAACACGAAATACGCATTATGACACATAGACATATCATAAACTTTGAAAAAGAAAGTATAAGTAGAAAGCAAAGCAAAGTTGTAAGGTATGCAAGTGAAAGCTAGAGTTGATCAAACCGTATCCACTCTTTAATGGGAGTCGTCAATTCCCGCAATTCCTGCGTCTGCTTTGAATTCGGTCTCTGCCCGTACAGAACCTCCGCTAGGATGCTATGCTTTGCGAATATCGAACAAATGAATATTGAAGAATGAAAACTTTTATTGATAAGTGATTTGCAAGTACACTTACACAACAATCGCTCAAGAATATAGAGAAATCTAGTTATCGAAATGAGGATTCAAATCACTTAAACATTTTCTCGC
>CATIWQ010259180.1:0-10450 GCA_949673415.1 Euphorbia schlechtendalii | reverse complement strand
GAATAGACTTGGCATTCTGACTGGCATCCAAATCCTGGTAGCAAGAACCCAGATCCCGATGGCTAATGTCCAATGTTTAGCAAAGACCCTCAAGATCCTAGTAGCGCTACTCCTAGTCATCCCTTCTTACCGATAACAACTGCAATCATTAAGACATGCAAAAATCATGATCGTATACATCAAACATAAAATATCATACTAACAAACAAATCAAGCATAAAACAGGCAAAAAAAGGGAATGTACTCGTGCGACCCCATCCTACAAGATCATCACATCCCTCAACGCAAGGGAATGCCGAGCAACCCGCTCCATCTCCTCTCGCGCAAACTACAAAATGAATTAAAGAAAGTCAAACATCCTAAAACTACTACGCTACATTTGAAGATAAGATGTTTAGTCAAAGACTCACATGGGTGGCGTCGAAAGGATCAAAAGACAGGGTGTGGAAGCTTCGCGGAATAGACACCTCTCTCTTTCTTCCCGATCAATCAGGTAGAAAGATGAGTCTAGAGAAACCGCCAATCTCCCCTCAGTAATGGTCGAGGAAGTTAAGCTCATACCCCTGGCCAAGGTATTCAAATCAGGGACTCAGACCCTATTTCGGAAATAATAAAAAACAAGATCAACGAAAATGAAAGAAACGCCATAATTAACACAATTCTCATACCTGAAAACTGATGCCAGTACCTCTAGCGCCAGCGCCAGAACCGCCTACTCCCCGAATCTTTGGCTACGCATGAGGCCGCTCTACCTCGGGCTAGGTAGGAGGATGAAGCGTAATTAGCATATCCCGGATGAATGCCTTGTAATCACCGCACCGGTCGGAGACCTTCATACCATGCTCCTCAATGAGTAAATGTCTCTCCTTCAAGTTAGTAATCATCGAGTGCACCCAGAACAATCTAGTAGGAGGCGTAGGAGGAATACGCCTCTCAACCATTGGCTTAGTCCGCCAGAACTGAATATGCTCACCCATGTACCACTCACAGGTCCTAGGACTCTCCAAGATGAAGTAGTTCCTGTGGACCTCCTTCCGGACCTCCTTTGCCATGTGATAGCTCAGGAGCCCCCTCCAAGGGTTGTAATCAACCTAAAAGCACAATCAGCTCAAATTAGGATGAGTTTCAAACAAAAGACGAATGCAGTTCTATTTACAGGAAACAAGAATCCTCACCTGATCAAGTGTTAAATTGTAGTGGTATTCATAATAGCCCTCATGGTCTAATATCTCTCCCTCAAAAGATGAACAAATCTGAGTAAGGCAAGGAGAGTCATCGGGAGTATGCACGAATCGCAGGGTAGGAAGGAAACCGTGATAGAAAGCCCATGCCTACACGATCAAAGCTAAATGAAAATTTAGACAATGTAAATAAAAAATAAACAATATTCACTAACAATAAATGAACAAATGGTAGCAGTATTGTAACATCCTTTGATAAGCTCTCATGACTAGGTTGAGAGCAAAATATGTTTGGGCCAATATCACCCGGTGCCAGTTAAGGCCACTGACGCCATCCAGATCAGCAAAGGGCTCGATCAAACCGTAGTTGATCTTTCTAATCGAGACCAGGAAGAAGGTCACGCTTAGTAAGGTAATAAGAAAAGATCGGACATAAAACGGAATCACCATCGCCGAAACGAACCATCGGCCGGTCCAATACTCAACAAGCGCGTTGTAGCGCAATGCCTTGCCTCGTGGGTCAATGCCAAATAAATCCATAATGCGTCTACTGGTAGTGCTAGTCTTGAATAACCTCTTTAAGAAAGTGTCGAATCGAATCACTGTACTGATCTAGGGAAGACTAGTAATCACAACCACGTTAGATGGGGTAATAGTGACCTCCCCAATGGGAAGATGAAAGGTGTGCGAAATGTCACACCACATCTGTGTCAGCGTAATCGACGTGACGTAAGGCAACAACGTCGATCGTAGAGACTGAGCCAGACCACCAAAGCCCGTAGCCTCGATGGTCTAGCCAAGCTCCGGCCGGGTAGAAGCGTGTCGCCACTAGGTTTGGATGGTAGTATACCCGCTTGTATGTCGAAGAACTAGAGACTATAAATAGAAAAGCAGTGAAATATCAAGAAAAAACTTTTAAAAAAATGACCGCGAAAACCCCAGGGGCATTGTCAAAAAACTCCAGCGAGGCACCAATGGGAACCTCACCAAAGTCTATGGCGAGCCCTTAGGGGCTTCGCTAGAGTTCTAGCGAGGCATCCAAGGGGTCTCTCTAGACTTTGGTGAGACCCCCCTATGGGGACCTTGTTAGAATACCAAGCCCTTCGAGGCTTGACCAAAAGTAGGTGTCTGCTGGATTTTTTTTTTGGTGGACTTTTTATTTTATTTATTGACTATTTCAAGAAAGAATGAAGTTTTAACTAAAATTTTGTTCTTTTCTAAACTAAATTCTGGGACATGAATCAGGTCTTTAAGCTAAGTTCCACAACATGAATTAAGTCTAGAAAGTAAATAAAAATAAAAATATATAAATAAGTTTTTAAGAAATACCTCAATCCGAGAAAGATGAACCTGAGCTAGAAAGTCAGGATCCAGCACCGCTTTAAGAGTAGTGGGAGTAAGTCCTAGCATGGTGTCACTCAATCTCAAGCCATAAGCATCGTTGATATCCATGGAGTAAATGCCACGCTAATTAGTAGGCTGAGGATAAAGGTTGGATGTGAATCGGAGCTACCTCCCAATGACTTTTGACAACATCTTTTTAGAGAGAAGAAAGTGAGAAAATATATATAGAGAGAGTGAAAATGAAAAAGTGAGAAAAGAAAGAGAGGAGGGTGATATTTATAGAAAAAACAAGCGGGCCCCACCTATTTATGTTCTCCAACAAAAGTCTCCTAAACACAACGGAGCAGTACACGGGACATCCCCGATTTCTTCCTAATTTATTAAATTTATTTTTTCCTCACGTTTTAAATTTTTGATTGAAGGGGAAAAAATTTTTACTTCGCATAAAATCAATCAAACAATTAAAAAAATGTTTACTTCCTAATTATCTCTAATTTATCATAGGAATTAATTTACTATCTCATCAAAATTATGTTTGGTTTCCCTTGAAAAGGATTCAGGCACCTCACCCCAGCACATAATGACTGCAATCGAAGGAAGAAATGCTTGTCTATCAAAATCACGCCAATGTAAGAAATGAACAAGTCACCCATATGTGACACCAATCGAGGATTCAGAGTCACCAACCACATCAGTCAGGTATTTTCTCGATCCCCCCGTTCATTTCGTGTGATCGTACTATCTATTTAACCAGCACCGATCACACAAGAGGTAGTTGTGAGCACGGGATTTTGTACAAGCTCATGCATAAATGATGATGACTTTTCGGAATTTAATCCTTAAATCAAACAATTTTCAATAATCTAGAGATCTTCAAATGGGAGTGCTTCTCGTCTCTAATTTTGTTTTCAAGGAATTAAATTATTAAGTAATTGGAAAAAATTAGAATTTAGTAAAATTAATTAAAAATATATTTTTAAATTAATGAAAAGAAAAATTAAAAATTTTAAAAATACAAAAAGCAAAAAAATCGGGTCCGGCCTTGCCAGGATCTGACGAGGCAACCTCGCTAGAGGTCTAGCGAACCAGCCTTGCCAAAAAGTCTGGCGAGGCTAGCTTCGCCAGACTTTGGCGAGCCTCGCCAGAGTTCTAGAGAGAGCACACCCCCCATGTCGGAATTATTTTCCTTTTAGATTTTTTAGGTTTTTCACCAATAAATATCGAAAGAATTTTTAAGGATCCCAACTGGAATTTTTTAGCAGAAAAAGACAAACTAAACACTCTGATTTTTCACAATATTTTCAAATTAAAAACACTTTTTGATTCGACCATTTTTTCAAACACCAAAAACATAAAAGATGATGAGGATTACTCCTAAAGGTCAAGCTGTATATCGAAGTGGATTCGCTCCGTAAGGGTAAGCCTCTGAGTTCCTAGAGCTGCTTATTTCATTCTCCGTGTATTTTTCTCTATTTCATTTTACATGTGGACCTAGGGATTATTCTACTTTCTTTCATTATGTAAATATTATTGTGATGATTCTTCTTCATCTCTTATTTCTTTTAATATAATGGAGATATCTATTAGATTACCCCCACGAAGGAACTAAAAAAATCTATTCCCGGATAACAGCCCTCACATCTTTGCCTTGCGAGCATTTTCACTAATTATGATGAGCAACCAACGTGTTATAAAAATGCACCTTTTTATTTCTAAATAAGAACTTTTAATCATCATTTTTTTAATTAGGCCACACGGGCCTCGCCAAAAACAAATCAAACATATGTGTAAATGGTGTGTTATAACATGTGCTAACCTTTGTAGATGCAAGTAGATTAGGTTTAGATGTATGTTTAGGAATTTATTTTTTTCCTTCGGATATCGCAATTTCAATTATATTTTTTGGGAAATGTAATTAATAGATTAAGTGAGCGGTTGCATCCCCCGAGGTTTTGTAATTTTAATCTTTACTTCTCCGTATTTATTTACCGCTTTATGTATGGATTTATCACTTTCTAAATATGTGTGAACCATGCATTATAACTCGAAAATGACGTAAGTGCGAATATGCATAATTAAGAAATACGGTTTATGTCGATGTAATATAATGTGATCTAATAAAAAATAAGCAACTTATCCTGAACCCGAATCTCTATATCTTAGTGGGCCATCACCCCAACATTAAGCCTCACAAGACTTTAATTCCTAGAAGAGCTAATCTAGGTGGTGACTCTACACTAAGAGATGGTGGATTCGGGTTTAACCAATCTAAAATATTTTCGCTTTCTCTTTCGAACTTTTTGGGTCCCTACCCGGTACATTTTCATTTTCAACAAAAACACCCCGGTGGACCACTCCTCTCATTCACGCGCTCTCACCCCATCACACTCTGTGTCATCTACTCACAGTCATACTTATTCATACCCTGGCGATCCGGATGACAAAGGTGATTACGGGTATAGTGATGATCACATGCTGGTAAGCCGAGTAGTTAAGAAGGGATCCATCTGATATAATGAGATATGTACCTTAGGGCACCTTGTTAAAGTGACACACTTATAAAACTTTGATCAGAGTATAAGATTGATAGAACGGGATTCTAGTCAATCTTGATACATAATGGTGAGTGGTGTTCTTCGTGAATAAGTATAATTCCAGGATAGGTACGGCTATTACATGAGTTGACACATAATCTAAGATCAATAAACTGGATGGTACTTAACTGATGGAAGGAGTGTATTGTATTGGTTACTAGTGTAGAATCGGATCAAGTCACAAGCACATGATGTTCTAAGTATTGGGGGGATCATACACCTTTGCTAGAAAGCCCATTTGATCGTCTAGAGCTATCGAGTTCCATATCGGTCTGGAACACTTAGACTAAAGGTTCTAGAGGGGAAGCCAAGTTTAGGTTAACATCTAGTGACTCTATACTTCAGGATCCTATAAGGTCACCCACTTTGGGTCTTTACCAGACTGAGTAAAGAACCTTTAGACTGGGTCTATGCCGAGAATATTTATTTGTCAAATTTGTTAGAAGAATTATTAATTGGTTAGACCAAATTAATATTTATAGGTAATAACGATAAAATAGGGAAAATTTCATGGAGATGAACAAGGGATGTTTCCTGTTGCTAGTGGGCCCTAAACTAACATGGGATGTTAGAAGTGGGACCTGCATGGCTACCCCGCGAGCTAAAAAGCTCATGAGCCGCTAGCATACAGGTAAGCCTACGCGCATTAGAGGGCTACAAGCCCACAAACCCATGCTTGTAGCACAAGGCAAGCTCGCTAGGGCTTGCCGTGTGATGGGAATCGCGGGTTAGCCCGCGGATCCAAGTGACCCACGTAGCTAACCTGCTTATGGGATGGGATCATTCCCATCCCACATTGAGTTTTATGGGGAGTCAAATACCCCCCCTTTTCCCCATATATATGCCTCCCTTCTCTCTTTATTCTACACACACTTCAGCTCAGCTTTGCTCTTTGAGTTCAACATCTCTTTCTTCGTGCGTTTTGCGAGATCCTTCACAAGTTTCTCCAAGCAACAAAGAATTCTTTAAAAGACTCTTTCTATTTGAAATGAGGCTTCTCAGATTATATTTTTGGGTTGGTCATCGAGTGCTCCAACAGTTGTGGTCTACTAACGGTTTCTACCTCAATGAGGTTTTGGACGGTGAAGATCTATGTAGATCAATCATAGAGGCTATCCTAGTAGTAAAGGCTAGTGCTAATGGAGTTCTGTAGAATTGCTCTAAGGGAATCGCATCCAAAAGGAAAGAGAAGCACGCATCAACTGGTAATGTTCTAAACTTAGATGTTAGGTTTCTTTTATAAGTTTTATGAACCTATCAGCATCAATGGAACGTTTTAACTTAGATTATATCAATCATGGCATGCTTAGGAGATCCTTCAGGTTAATTTTAAGTTTTGAAATTTCACCTTGCAATGTTATATGTTCAATTACTGTCTTGATTAATTAGCGGTGGTATCAAAGGTTGCCTTATGCTATGCATGATTGATTATAATATGTTAAAATGATATTTTCTATATATATTGATCAAAGTATGTTATGCATGACTTAAGTTTCAATTCTTGTTATAGAAAATGATGTGATAACTAGATTAAGATTTTGCTCAAACTTAGTCTAGGCGATTATCACAAAAATTAACAATGTTTTACCACACATGTAAATGCTTTAATTGAGGGTCATCCCGTACTTCACTCAATTAAAGAATGAAATATTTAAATCATAGTTGTCCGTGATATAATGGATCGAAGTGCACGTGGTTATTTTGGCAAGGATTGGACTTGGCTGCTCATTTACTTTAAGGGGGCCTATACTACCTGGAAATCTCCATTGGTATTAGATTCAAAGGTACCCAAGGGACTTTTATGACTTAGTCTATTTCTAGTATGAGAATTGGATTCCACATATGGTTTTATAAACGTGGTTTAAGTTGTTAAATTAAAAATTATAGACATAGGTGCAAGAATTTAAACATGGACCTTGTTTGTTTGCATGCTGTGTGGAGTCTTGGTATAATGGATTGATTATGATATACCAGATCGAGCATGTTCCCTTAGAGTTAATAATTTCAAATAGCACGAAATTATTATTTTCATAATCAATCCATCGTATAAGACCTAGACTAGAGCAAGACTAGCGGCACCAATAAAATCCCTACAATAATATTAAGGAGGCAGATTGTCTTCCCTTCATAAGTCATGATACAAACTTTATTAACATATGTAAGCACATGTACAACATATAATTCCTTAACATGTGCTTGGTCATGAGACTAGATGAGATTAGTACCTTAACCGAAATGGGTTAGTTGTCCATATCATTGGAGCTAATGCCAGATTGGAGACACATTTGAAGAGTCATACAATTGGGTACGCACATCTCGAGAAAGAGAACTCAAATGGATTAGCAATTGCATGAGATTCAAATCGATGAGTTCCAACCATGGTTATCTTGTTATATCTTGACCCGCTATAGCAAGGCTCATGATGAGATGCTACCTACTAAGGAAAATCAGTTGAACCAAATTTTCCGAATTTAAATAGAATGGCTATTTGAATGTCGAGAAAATAGTAGGAATTATGTATTTAATTAATGACCTTATATTAAATGCATGTAATATACTAATGTCTAAAGAAATTCTATCTTATATCTAGGTTGAATAATGAATCCAAACATAAATCTCCATCTGATACTTGACAATAAATTGACAGGGATCAATTTTGATGATTGGTTCAAAGCTCTTCGAAAGGAGCTTGAGAAAAGCCACATGGATTATGTTCTAGATAATCACGAACCAGTTAATCCTGATGTTGAGGCTTCTATCCAAGAGAAAGAAGCATATCTTAAGGATAAGAAGGATGCTTTCATGGTGTGACTAGTGATGCTCGAAACCATGAGTTTGAAACTTAAGAAGCAGCATGAAGGTATGGACCTAAAATCTATGCTGATTCATCAAAGGACTTCATGAAGACATGAGAGTTGAATTGAATGAAATATTGAGATTCCTCTATAACTCTAGGAGAGATGATGGGATCCTGGCCACTAAGCGATGCATAAAACACTTACAGTATTCAAGGAGATTAGCTTAAATAGGAATCGTGACAGATTCTAAGCATTTTATACAACTTATTATAAAAAGTCTATCTGATAAATATTCACCTTTTGTCTTATGTTGAGAAAGACCAGCAAGATATCTGAGTTTATCAAGAAACTTAGAAGTTCGGAAGAAGGTGTAATATGTTTCGTGTGCGGAAGGCCCGGACACTAGAAACGTGATTGCAAAGCTCTGATTTCTGAACAAGTGAAGAAGAGGCCAAGTGAGGTATCTACTTTAGGTATGTTTATGATAGAGAGTTTTTCTACAGTTCCCTATAAATCTACTTGGGTATTGGATACTAGTTGTGGTACTCATATTTATACTTCTATGCAGGAATTGTCGAACAGTGGGAGGATTGCAAAGAGGGAAATGAACCTAAGAGTTGGTAATGAAGTATGGGTTTCTGCAACAACAATAGGGACATATATCCTTCATTTGCCTAGTGGCTTAGTTTTAGTTTTGAATAATTGTTATTATATTTCTACGGTCACTAAGAATATTATTTTTGTTGCGCATTTAGAAACAAAGGGATTTGAAATTTTATTTTCAAACAATAAATGTCCAATTCAACGCGATAATGTTCTTTATACTTGTGGAATATCTATTGATGGCATTTATATTCTAGATACTAAAACTAAAATTCTAAATATGAACATGGTAAAGAAATCGAGATTGGTAAATGAGAATTTCTCATAATTATAGTATTGTCGTCTAGGCCATATAAATGAGACTCGCTTAACTAAGTTAACTGATAAGTTTATAATTACACTTATTATCATATTAATGTTATACACTAAATACTATAGTTTAAGTCATTTTTGTACTTCATATAAAAGATTTCATGTGGTATGTAGTTGTTTTTTATGCAAATGGAGATACTAGGTAAATCTTGGGAGAAAAATGATCTAAAGTGGAATTCTATGAAAAAAGAGTGAAAAATGTGAAAAAAGGTGCGTGGAACTTAAAGATTTGGCTTAGGATCGAAGCTATCAAAGATCTATGAAGTTACAAGGAGAATTCCGAAAAAAATGCAATTCACGATCGTGACAATCATTCGGGGTCGCAACTTGTTCTTCTTCAAAATAGAAATCTACCAATCAAAGATTCACGGTCATGACTTGTATATCACGGTCACGGCTTAGACAGTTTTCTTGTTTAATCTTCTTAACCACCAACCGCCAAATAAGGATGATCAACTGCCATCTACCACCATCAACTACCAATGAATAGACACCTATAAGAAATCAATAAATCATGAAAAGGTGCGTATCCATTGTGGATTAGATTGAAGTTTCTCCACCAATCATAATGAAGTGATGCAATCTTTCGCTAATGGACACAACTCTTCGTTTGGATAGATGCAACCCTTCGAACTCTATAAATAGGGCTCCAAATCTTACAATTTCCTGGAACGAAGGGAGTGCAGCACTAGAGTGCAATTATAGGGTTACGCATAGTGTGTGTAGATAGAGAATTCGTTACGTTCATAAGTGTTAGAAAGAAAATTTCTAAGTGATTCGAATCCTTGTTTCGATCACTAGATTTCTCTATATTCTCGAGTGATTGTTGTATAAGTGTACTTCCAAATCACTTATCAATAAAATTTTTCGTTCTTCAATATTGATTTATTCGATATTCGTAAAGAATAGCATCCTAGAAGAGGTTTTGTACGGGCCAAGACTGAATTCAAAGTATACGCTGGAATTGTAGGAATTGATGACTCCCATTAAAGAGTGGATACGGTTTGATCAACTTTAGCTTTCACTTGCATACCTTACAACTTTGCTTTGCTTTCTACTTATTCTTTCTATTTCGAAGTTTATGATATGTCTATGTGTCATAATGCAAATTTCATGTTAATTCTTTCATATTAATCAAGTTATATGCTTTAGAGTTAATTTTAAGAGTAGTTTTGGGGTTAACAATATCGTGTATAATTTCTGGATCCGTGATATAATGCTGTTTAGTGAGCTAACATTTTTAGAATGGTAACTTGCTAAATGTGGCTATGTGAGAGCGACCCCGTACTAAGCATAGTATTGACGTTTTCAAGGTTTATATAATTGTCTTAATTCGTTTGCGCTAGGTTTAGAAAAGTTATTTCATGTGTTGCTCTGTGGTGAATAATTGAACATCAACATCTTGTTGTTCAAATTTATTTCCATATTTAACAAATATTTACAAACAAACAATGAAACACAAACAAACAAACAAGCAAACAAACAACAAACAAATACGCTAAATTTAAAAAGAAACACTATACAAGGTTCTAATCTAAAAAGAAAAGAAAAGAAAACT
>CATIWQ010259163.1:0-21207 GCA_949673415.1 Euphorbia schlechtendalii | reverse complement strand
TTGCTTAATATCAAGTGGCTGTAGTTTAGTGGTAAGAATTCCACGTTGTGGCCGTGGAGACCTGGGCTCGAATCCCAGCAGCCACATTTTTTGAAACTTTTATGTTTGGATTTGACGTGTTTGCCTTGGCTACTTCCAAATGCTTCTAGCCTTTTGGGCTTTTGACTATCAGAGTGTGCATGTCAGTGTTTTTCCTGGACCAAATTCCATTTAACTTGATTTAGCATAAATTTATTTCTCAAGAACTAAATTAAATAAGAAAAGGTACAGTCGAAAAGGAACAGGACATTTGTTGCTTCTTGAAGACATTTTTCTGTAATTTAGCTATGTGATGATGAAGCATAGAGATCATGTTATTGCTACTAATTCAGAATTAAATTACAATCCAAATGGAATTTGCTGCTTTTATGTAACAATTTGTAAGAACAGTGTGAACTATTTAAATATTACTGTATCGAGTTAAATTGGTAAAATTTCAACCTTATAGGTATTTTACATGAACTACATTTAAGTTGTAGCAACTTGGTTCTTATTGTCTGAAACTCATTGGGACTAACAAAAGTGCTTCAATCAACTCCATTTCTGAAATTTTAATCGTCAATAACGTCAGTACATATGTGTGAACTAGTGCACCAAAATAAACACATAACATACACATGAAAAAAAGGATGCGACGCTTTTTCATATCGCAAAATTCATCTACGATTAAATTTATCATTATTTTTTCAGCAATTTCTTTCTCAACATATAGTAAATCAATTAATCAAACTAACTTTCATCTCATTTTATTCTTATTTCGTTTACTCAAATTTAATTTAGATATTTAATGAAAAAATAAAAAAGAATAAAACTGACCTCGATAAAAAAGTAAAAGTGTAGGACGAGATGGAAAAAGATGGAAGCAATGGAAACAAAAAAAATAGAAATAATAAAAAGATTCTTGATTTACACTGAGCAAGATATTTTTAAAAATAAATGTTGCTAGGTTTTAAATCGACGTCTAGCATCGATATAAGTTATAGTATTACTATATCGTAATATTTTAAATTGAGTCAGTTAATTGTCGCCCCCCTTAATATCCAATTCTGCCTCCGCCCTTGAATAGCTCAATGGTTAAAACTAAAGATAAGACCTCTAATGATCGACTCAAATTTGAGATAAGTGAAATTTTTTCTTTCTGTTTAATGTAGGTGCAATTGTGCAACTTTTTAAAAAAATTGATGATAGGCGAATCTGAAATTGGACATAATGAATGATAAAAAATGAGAATCAATTTGTAGATGCTATCACACACAATCTTGCTCAATTCGATGGAATTGTTTGATCTAAAGGAAATCTTCTATAATTTCGCACGTGAGGGTTTTTTCTTGGTTTCGTCTAGTCATTAATAACTTGATTATTTTTAGATAATAATAGATAGAAACAACGCTCGTAAAAAGTCCTGTTAAAACCAAAAAATATAGGCTTGTCTGCCATCCACACCAGGATAAATGGAGTTTTCTGAAAAAAAAAAAATCCTACTAGTGGAGGAAGACCTCATAGAGATAAGAGACATAAGGCTAAAGAGAGAGCCAAAAAAGGATCTTTCATGTATAATCCTTCATAATTTCGAATGCTATCAGTTCCAGTATAATACAATACAAGCAAAAGTTCCTAAATTCATGGAGATATATAAGAACATATAAGTTATCATACTTATACATATCCACCATTTGAGTCGTTAACAATTATTCTAATAATTACATGTCCAATTTGACTTTTGGACGAATATGCAAGCATATGTTTCATGGTTGTTTGAGTAATAGCAATGAGATTCCCCACTATCATGCTTAGAATTGCTAGGATTTTTAGAAGAATATGCCATTCGTTGTGAATTCTTTATTTTTTGGGTTAGATGAAGTGTATTTATCAAGTTGGAGTTTTCAGATTCCGATGAGTGACATCAAACCCAAATAATTTGATTGGTTTGAGTACGATGTTATGCTCGATGAGGGATCAGACAACAATTAAAACACTTCAACTAAATCAGGTAATTAAAAGAGGGCAAATTCTACATCAAGAAAAAAGAAAAATCTCAATCAAGTTTTTGTCACATGTTCAGGATCTACTTCTTCCAATTAAGATTGGTGAATTGATACACAAGAATTTCTCCACATTAAAGTGTTTTACATTTAAAGCGTTTTACATTTGAAGCATTGTACATTTATATTTAAGACCCGTTATAGTGGGTTTTTTATATGTTTGTAAAGCATTATACCTAAGTTATTATACCTTTGTGTTATAAAAAAAAGTTATTATACGTGCAACTTACCTATATCTTATTCTAGCAGACCATTTTTTTTTTTTTTTTTTTTTTAGAGATTGGATTTTTTTATCAAGTGCAATTATACACACTGCATTCGACAATTTACAATATAAATTAGGCTTGAATAACAGGTGACTCAATATAGCAACAAAGATGTTTTCAATAGTTACTCTGTTTTATTCATATTTTACCCATATGTAAAAAAATAACAATAGAAGAATCTTAGATATTAATATGTAATCTGGGATTAAATTGTATGTAGATAAATCTCCTACTGAGTCAAAGTAAAAAATTAGATATTTAGTTGATAATAAGAAATTATTTACATAATATATATGTTTAATTATTTGGCCAGATAAATTAGAATTCTTAAATTAAGATACATGCTATCCATAAATATCAAGCAAAAAAACGTTGTAGGCTACAACTTTTACTAATTCATTGGCATGTGGATATTATAAATTAAGATATCAGAACTTTAGGAAAATCAAATAAAGACACACATTAAATTTAGATCTAGAGTTGAAAATATTTCCGTTACTGCTAAACCATAAATTCGCAAAAAAAATTACAAATACATAGCAAAAGAGTCTCTCTCTTTAAAACAACATAAACAACTTTTACAGTCGATATCTGTAATTGTAACTAAGCTAACCTGGTGATAATTGCCAAAGATCCAAAGTTGCCCAATCCATATATAGATTCTCAACCATTTGATACAACTTTAACGGCCATAACTAATCGCCCTGATTCATGCCATCACTGAATTGCAGTTGGGCAGAAACCTAAAATGGAGGCCATTGATTAACATTTTTAACATTTGTTTGTCAAAAGGAATGAGTGAATGAGAATTTGCTGTCTTTTATATGAAATAGAAAGAGGAATAATTAAAGCATCTTCTTAGCATATGCTTCTCCATTAACTTGCTGGTCCATTTTTTTCTTTTAATATATATATATACAAACACTATACTTTTAAGATGTTTCTACTTTCCAATATTAATAATGGGGAGGCAATTTGCACCTTTGCATGTTATATATTTATGTCACACTACACAAAATATCATAATATCAGCAATTACAGATTTGCTCATTATTGGCCATTTTCGGGGAAATTGAAGTATTAAAAAGATAAGGGTAAAAGTACAAAGTCTTAGTAAGATAATGGCAAACTGATCACGTCAAAACTTACAATTGGCTAAATAACCTTTTATAGCCTATGTGGAATATTCATACAGTCCCTTATTATTTTTGTATCGAAGTAGTTTAATTGAGCATATGTAATTAGTTATGTTACACGTTAAGTAAACTGTGTACTAAATTAGTTAACGTGTGAAGCTCTCTCTATATTGCTCTGTTTAGTGACTAGTTTGGCTCAAATATGTAAAGATCCAAGAATCCAAGTAAATGTATCCAGGTGGACAGATTAGCCACCTCATCCATCCCAAAATTTTAAGTTACTAGGTTTATTTGTTATCCCAACTTATATAAAATTAACTAATCTCTTTGTTTTCAAATGTAGGATTACAACTCACAATTTCTCTAACAACGTGCCAAACATCGGGCAAACAAATATTTACGTTGCAAAAAAATTTGGGAAGATGTTAGTATATAAGCGTAAGCAAATATCTTCATTGGTATGATATCTTTTGAGGTGAAGCTTAAGAGCAAATTCATGAAAACTTTTAGCTTAGAGTGGACAAAATCATACCATTAGGGAAATATGTAGTGTGCTTGAACTTCCACAAGCCAACACCAACATGTGGTATATGAGCAATGTTGTAATATGTGGATAAATCTTGGAAGTCTCGAACAAAGGTGGTAAGTGCAATTTCATCGCCAATAATCCGTGTATCCGCTAGTGCTTTATGTAAGGTGTATCCTCCAACGTCTAAGAGTGAAAAAAAAATGTGTTAGTGCACAGATGGATTATCGGTCAAGGGAAACTTGATGATCATTTGTTCGAAGGAAAGGAATGTAGGATAAAAACAATATCCCACATTGCTAAAAAGTTTGGAAGATCTTATAATCCATTTAGTTTGAAATCTTTTTGGAGTAAAGGCTGAGAGCAAATTAATAAAGTCTTTTAGCTTAAAGTAGACAATATCATACCGAATCCAAATTTTCTAATTTGGGATCCATATTTAGACTAAATTTGGATCCATAGGGATCGGTGATTTTAAATCAAAGGTCTACATGAAATGTTAACAGTGGGCTCACAGTAAAGAATTATTAAATTTGAATAGACCTGTTCATCGGGCGGGCCGGGCCGGGCTTGGTGAGCTTTTTACAAAAAAATGTTAACCCAAGCCCGGCCCAAGCCTGTACTTTAGAACTTCGGGCTCGGGCTGGGCTAATAAGGTCATTCCCAAGCCCGGCCCAAGCCCATGAATATTTTATTTGTTATTAATTTTTTTATTAAATTAATAGAAAAAATATAAAAAAAGTTAAAATATGTTTAAATTTTAAATATAATTGCGTTGTTTACTTAAAATCTTTAATATTTAGTAACATTTATTGTAACCAAGTATAAAAATTTAATAGGATAAAATATAAAATCTTAAAATACTAATAAATTTAATGTATACATATATAATAAATATATAAAATTATTCGTCGGGCCGGGCTTGGGCCGGGCTAGGGTATTTATATAAAAACCAAGCCCGGCCCATAAATCTTCGGGCTTTGACAGGCTCGGGCTCGGGCTCGGGTCGGGTTTTTTAAAAAAATACGTGTTCAAGCCCGGCCCATGGAAGCGGGCTCGGGCCGGGCCGGCCGCGAACAGGTTTAAATTTGAACCACTAATCTGGAATGAACAGTAAATTTGAGATAATTTGGATTCCAATTTAGAGAATTTGGATCCTATCATACCTTGAGCTTTTGCGAGTAAGATGATAAACAGGTTTTTAAGGTTTAATGCATTCAAGACCCCTTGAACTTTTACCTATACATCATTTCTCCGCAGAACTTTCCAAAGTTCCAAATAACTCCCTAAATTTGTAAAAAATGCACCAGTTTACTCTGTCAATGTCACGTGTCAGTTTTTTTTGTTGGTTTTGATTTTTCAAAAATATCATTTTCTAAATTTTTCTCTCTCCAGTTAGATTCTGACATGTGGCATTAAGGGGACAAATTGGTGCATTTTTCAAGTTCAGTTGATTATTTAGAATTTTTGAAAGTTTAGGGGAAAAAATAGAGCTTAATGAGAAGTTCAAGGTGCTCTATATGTATTGCGATTTTTGGTAATCTCTATACTATCTCATACATGATTCTTTAATAGCACTTAATTAAACCGACGTAGAAGGATAAAATTGTCAAACTACCATTAAGTTGAAATAAGTAGTTTTGTAAATATATATGAAATGGAATAACAACATTTAATGGTAATATTATTGTATTGATAAGTGGAAAACTAATGCAACTAATTCATGCTTTATGTGCTCATTTGTTGTTAAAACTGTCCGATTTTACCAAGATCTTCATTATTTCAGGTCTTTTCTAGTAGGAAAGGAGATCTTCCGCTCTTACTAAGGAAAATATGTTATTTTTGCACGAGAAACGAGAACAAAAGATGCCATCAAGTGGGAGCTTAAGATGGAATTGACGTGACCGTTGACAGGAGAGAGAAAGAATCAAGTATTTCCGTTGGAGTTAATTTATAATAAGTTGTTTCGGTCAGAGTTGAGTTATCTTCTTATTTGTTTGCGTTTTCTTCTTCTACGTCAGTTGATTCCTTCAGCGACGTAATAACCCCAATCATTATGATTGTAATAACTAGATGATCAATCATAATCACAGTTAAAGGATGATTCGACATGACTGCAATTAAAATCAATTAGGTCTTCCTAAATCATGTCTTCATTGGATTTCATCTTAAAAGATAATTGAGAAGAAGAGAAGAGGTGGTTTTTTAGAGACTTGAAAGAAAGGAAAATGGTAGATAGAGTGGAGAAAAGTTTGAAAAATATGAGAGAGGAGAGGGGAGAAATTATGGGAGCGGGGTAAAAGGGAAAATGGGGGCTGTATAAAGGGAGTGGTAGTAAATAGGAAGGGACCACTAAAATATACTAAAAATGCTCCAATCCCTGAAATATCCAATCAGTAGTCATGATATTTAAAATTGCGCTCCCCTAACGGAAATTAAATCCAATTATTGCACAATTATTTTGTCAATAAAATATTACAAATGAAAGGCTTAAATAATTGAAATTTTTAGACCAGCAATAGCTTTAAATTTTAATGGTAAAAAGTTGGTAGAACCGCCCTGAATGTTGCTTAATTTTGTTAAATATTGTAAAAACTTTTTAATTCCACTATAAATTTATTTAAAAGTGTATTTAATTTCTCCCTTAAAACTGATGAACACAATTTATAAGATAGGTAAGTTGAATTTGGTTATAAAGCCAGTTTAGACTAGTCAAGGAACTAACAAAATACTCAACCAAATTTGAAAGTCAACTTATAAAACTTAAGAATGGGAAGAAGGATTGCTAATGTGCGCTCGGTAGTGATGGGCGCACCAAGGAAAGTAGAAAAAGGCAAAATAGCAAAAGAAGCAGCACCATAGGCGGAGCCGAGCTGGAGAATTGATACAAATTCCAATGGCGTATCGCTTCTGACCTCTTTTGGAGATCTCTTTGATTAATCTCTTCTTGGTCGTTTTACTATGGCCGCTCCACCTGCCAGGGCTAGGGCCGATTACGATTACCTCATCAAGCTTCTACTCATCGGCGACAGCGGTACGTTTTCTCATTCATTTCGTTTTGTTCTGAATCGAATACTCCGTTATTGATGTGTTTTATTATCGTTTCTAGCTTTTTGGCTGGCTCTTCAATCTAATTAAGGAAATGGAATTCTTTAAGGAGTTTTTATGTTGTGATCTAACTCTCGAGCTTTGTGACCTTTGATTTGATTGGAGATGGTTGTGTTTTAGTGCAATTTGAGTGAAGGAATTGTGATTTCCCCCCCCTTTTTTGGTGTTTTAGAATGCTGAAAATGTTGATTGCCTTTTCTGTTATTGCTTGATTCAGTCCTACTTATTGTTTCTCCTTTGTCGTCTGCGATTTTTTGTATTTTTCTAGCCATCTGTAGTTAATGGAGCAGGGAAGGAGGTGAAACGGAAGCGTAATTGTTGTTTTTTACTTGTTTTTTGTAACAGGAGCCATTTATGTGCACCTTTTGTTTTTTCCTTTGCGCTTAGAGTATAGTTGGGCATGTTAATGAAAGTTAACCAATAAACTGGGGAGCCTTTCTTTATATGTAGAACAATTGTTTCAGTTCTTCACTTTAGTAGTTTTGGAGTTAGCAAGTGATTATTTTATTAGATCGCATGTTCGAGTTCGGGAGATCTTCATAGTTCTTATCATTTGATTTGCGAAGAACCTCTATGTTTAGGTTTCTCTTAATTCCATCATTTGGAATATGGTGCATAAAATATGCATGGTCTCTCTAAGTTCAACATTATTCATTTGCATGTGTTTCTTTTTATGTATGTATCCTGGTAGAACTATTAATTTCTACCGTGTGTACTCCATGTTACAAATACCCTGAAATTTTACATGGTTAAACCATGCCATGCCACTAGGGTATTGTAGTCAAAAGTTAAATGGAAGCATGAAAGAATAGATGGTTTTGATATGTTTTTTCAAGGTCTTTTTAAGTTACTTTTTTGAAGGAACCTCTTGCTGCAAAATTGTGTTTCCTGTGGATATTTCGTTTGGTGGTCTGTTATAAGGATGGCATGTTTGTGTGGTCTATTGTTTTTATATTACCTTTTGTTATCTGATTTGACAACCATTTTTTTAAATAGCTGATGTTTGAATATGGATGCTACTATTAAGTGTCCATGTTTTGTTTTGTGGGTTACAAATGCTTAACTGCTGTCAAGCGTGTACATTAGGAAGCGCATCATATTAGTTGAAAAGCCAATTCTTCATACTTGCTTACAGATCATTAATGGAGGGATTTGATATGTTCTCGCCTTTGGTTTTATGTATTTTGTATAGTAGTTAATAATCACCTTAAACTGGCTCTTGCGTCCACAAAACTTTTGGATGTTAGTCTTGTTGGACAATGAATGTCAAAAAAAAAAGTTTTTTTTAGAAAGAAAATTCATCAGTTCAAAGTTTATAATAATAATTCCTAATTCCTATCAATCTAAAAAAACACATATCAATCATCAAAATTGTCTTGAAGCTGAACATCCCCATCTTCATTAGAATCACTCTCAAATTCCTCATCAACAAATCAAAAGAAGTGGATGGAAGTTTAGAAATCAAAAGAAGAAAAGAGCAGCATAAATGATAAAGAGGAGACGAGTCGTTTAGAATTCTACTTTATAAAGTTATCGTGATTTGTAATTGTAATATACTAATTAGGTTTTATTTTGTTAAAATAGAAAAGGAAATAACTAATAGGTAAATCAGAATTGTAAGTGGAGTTAAAAATACTAATTAGGCAGTAGGCAGGGTTAGAGTATAAAGAAAAGTAAACAAATATTTAGTTAAATAAAAAATAGAATAATAAAATATATTAACGAGCACCTAGCAATAGTAAAGGTGCCAGGGCCAGCAAGGCGAGCTCCTGGCTCCTCAGGCGTGCCGTTAACAACACTGTATAGAGTTGCTTAGCTTTAGTATTGATGTATTAGCAGCCTTTCGGTAAAGATCACTGACTATTGCTTATTTATTTCGACCTGGAAAGACTTACAATCTTTGGAACAAAGCTTAAGAATATATCCGACTACACTCACTACAGGTTGTCTTTACATTTATCAGTCATCTCACACTAGTTAATTAGTCTTTTGAGCTTCCGTGTGATTTTACAAGATTTAGTCATTCTTGGGTTTCAGGTTCATAACTGATATTCTCATTAATGAAAACTAACAAGTTCATCTCAAGTTACAGCAAATTGTGTGAGAAATGATGATTACCTGGATACAAAATGCATCAGTTTATATGGTCAAGAAATTAAAATGTATGAATAAGTTGGTACAATATGTCTAGTTTGAACCTTGTACTGTGTTTTATTGTTACTTCTTAAAGTTCTAGCTATTTCTTCTTTTTTTCTCATGTCATTGCCTTTTTTAATGGGAAAGTTTTTTTCTTTCATTATTTTTAGAATAGAACTCTGTAAATGATATTGAAGTGAAGATGTTAATTACTCTTGTTGGTTTACTTTTCAGGTGTGGGAAAGAGTTGCCTTCTTTTGCGATTCTCGGATGGTTCTTTCACTACTAGTTTTATCACAACCATTGGGTCAGTATTCCTTCAACTTTGGACATGTCGTAAAAAAATATTGTTTCATTTCTTTTCTTAAAGCATTCTCAAACGGATCAGTTTTTATGCATCACGACTGATCCTGAAAGGAATGAATGGAAAACGTAGCATGTTGTATCAACGGAGAATTCTGAGAATATTTCATTTTTGCTGATCGGTCTGATGTTTTCTCTGTTCTTTCCATTTGAAGAAAGGAAGGATCCCAAAGAATCAATCTTTCTTTTAGTTGTTGAATAATTTTATTTCTGGAATTTATGTGTCAAAGAATCTCTCCAACCTCTCAGTTAATTTTTTTCGTCATGTAGCATTGATTTCAAGATAAGGACCATTGAGCTTGATGGCAAAAGAATCAAGCTCCAAATTTGGGATACAGCTGGTCAAGAACGGTTTCGAACTATTACAACTGGTAAGTTTTAGTACTTATAATTTATAAATCTGATATATCCATTTAAATCAATCTGGAATTCTTTGCCTTTTTCTGTTAGAAATGATCTAAATCAATTTGTTGACTATCTGGTAACTTTTCCTCATTGTGTTTACAGCTTACTATCGCGGAGCCATGGGTATTTTGCTTGTCTATGATGTTACTGATGAATCATCCTTCAACAGTAAGTTTCCTTGCTCTTGACCTGATAAAAATTTGAGTCAGGTAAACTAATTTAGATTCTTCTCAGTGAATTTTTCTGAACATTTTGCTTCATAATCGTATTTTTCTGGCCACACCGTTTTCATTTAGAGGTGCATAATTGGCAAGTTGTGCTCGGATAGCATTTCTCTTCTGCATGTCCATGGAGTTTTCAAAAATCCAAAATCATCTTATACATGCTCATTTTATGCCCCTTTTGAACTCCTGAAATTCCTTACAGCCGTTGGTAACATCTTTTTCAGACATCAGGAACTGGATTCGCAACATTGAACAGCATGCTTCTGATAATGTTAACAAAATATTAGTGGGGAACAAGGCCGATATGGATGAAAGCAAAAGGGTATCCTTCTCTGTTTATGATTTGTTCGTGAAACTATATTTCCAATTTTTTTTGCATACTCTTAAATTAATACAAATAAAAATCCTCACCCCACCCCACTCAATTTGACGCGAATTTGCGACCTCTAGAGTCATCATTCACCACAAATTGTAAATTTTTTTAGAAATATGAATTTTGAAGATGTTGGGCATTGAACCCATAACCTTCACTTCCACTTAGGGAGATGTACCAATTGAGTTACAATCTATTAAAATAGATTTAAATACAAGATGCTTAGGTGACTTTGTAATTTCTATTATGTGGTTTTTTAAGCTAATGTCCATTTTCTCGTATTTTCTTATATCAGGCTGTGCCGACATCTAAGGGACAGGCACTTGCTGATGAGTATGGAATCAAGTTTTTCGAAACTGTAAGGAACACTCTTAGGTTTTGAAGCTACATTTTAGCATCTAAATGTTCCTGTTTATTCGAACTTGTTTGCATTGCAGAGTGCAAAAACAAATTTAAATGTTGAGCAAGTTTTCTTTTCAATAGCAAGGGATATAAAGCAAAGGCTTGCCGACACAGACTCAAGAGCTGAGGTAAAAAACGAATTTCATTTCAATTAACAGATTTCAAATTTAAAATCTCGCATGATACGAGAATCATATGAACTATAAGTTGAGAACTTGTGTGTTTGAAATGTAGCCAACAACAATTAAGATCAACCAACCAAACCAGGCAGGGGGAAGTCAAGCTGCCCCAAAGTCAGCTTGTTGTGGTTCTTAAAGGCAGATTATTATATATTGGGAGTACTAATCGCAGGTAATGCTTTCATCTATATATAAAATGAAGAAAAAAAACTAATTCTGGTAACATAATCATGGATGCTTGAAATTTGTGAAAGGTAGTTTATTAGAGAACGTGTTATGTTAAAAACTTTTTATTTTCATGAAAAAAAAAGAAAGAACATCTTGTTTTGGGTTCCACTTCTTTTCTGTGTAAAACTTCTTGGAAACATTGTTAGTTTCATTGTAATGTGAAAAGATAATTAGAGTTATAAAACTCATTACGATTCACTGATTCAGTATATGGGATATTACCATACCAATGTTCACCCTGGAATATTTGATACTGAATTTCTACATGATATGCAGTACTCATTTCTGTATACTTGAGATTTCGTGTTCTATGATGAAAGCGTAAACCGCGATGCAGCATTTACAAATACCAATGTTCAAATCAGTTATATTGGTAATAACATGTTACAATTCCTAACTTGTTCGAAAAAACGAGCTTGCATTTTGTCTATGGAAATCACCATGAATTGTTTTTGCCTTGCTCTTTCTTTAGCACTGATTCATCTTGGCCATCTCGCAAGCTCCTTTTCTTTTCCGCCACTCTGATTATTCATCAAACACATCAGTTGAAATAATATAAAGAAACTAAAAGAACACCATACAATTTAAATAATCTAAAGACTATTAAGAAATACTCACATTCCCAATTGGGCTTGCATTTGAATACTGCACACTTATCTAAAACAGGACAGCCAACCAATTGTAATATTCTCAACAAAATTAAGAACTGTAAACATAAATATTCCTTTTTGTCTAACATTTTAATTAAAAAACAATTGAACATGTAATTGCAACTATCTAAAATAAAGAATTCCACTCGACTTTTCAACCAAAACAACAGAGAAGTACCAAGAATGATATCCCATACTAATCAATTACACTTTTCAATAATTAATCTGTAAAAAACCCAAGAAATTTGGGTATAAAAATCACAGAGAAGTACCATAAATAATAAATAACAAAACTTTGGCATAAAATATAACAAACAATAAATCTTTAGCGATATAAAAGTTCTTATAAATGATACTGTCTCGGATAAGCATCTCCTAACAGGCGTCCACGGTGGCAGAGACACGGTTACCTCTACAAAAGTATTGAGTTTTTATTTTAGAAGTGATTTTGAGTGAGACGAAAAGAAAATGAGTTATTAAGGTTTGAAGAATTCAAGGTAGACTTTCAAGATTTCAAGAATGCGGAGACGGGGTTCCCTTTGATACAAGTTTAATCTGCGGGGCATGCGATGGCATCACTAGAATGTGGTTTCTTGCAGTCAACCAAGACGGCTTGCAATGAGTGAGGGCAGAGTTTTCCGGTGTTGTGTTTGGATTTAAAGATGATTTTCTTGGATTTTTTGGCGGGAGTGCCACAGGAGTAAGGAAGACAACGTTAGAATTCCCCTAGCAAACTCCTTCAAGCCGAACAATGCTGGAAAATCTACTTTCTATTCTTGGTAAAGAAATCGAATATTGTTTGTTAAATGTTGAGAAAGAAGCAAGAGGATCAATTGTTTTTGAAATCATTATCGCTCATTTTCTTTTTCTCGAAGCTTATAAAAAAAATTTTGGGTTGTATTGTTTCAGGTGTTTATATCGGTTATATTGGTATATTTCCTAGATAAAATGCCAAAAGTTTAATTCATAACTTCTTCGAAAAGCCGAGCTTGAAAGGTGTCTGGCATCTTTTATCATTTTGAATTGATTACATTAGTGGCTTGATCTAGAGATGTTGCAAGTTGCAATATTCATTCATACGCTGTGCCCGTGTAAATCTCTATGGATTGTTTATATATATTTCAATTTTTTATGTAATACTTGTTTTATATCGTTTTTATTGTGCTAATATGCCAAAATGTGGTTCGAACATTCTAGCACGGAAGCGTTAAGAATCTTTTATGGTACACATACTAAAAAATATAATTAAGTCTTTTTTAGCTATAGTAAATTTATTTACACTACATGTTATCTATGTTATCTATAACTCACATGAATGTTATCTTAATAAGAAAATTGCATTCTTAGATATCACATGTTTGAGTTCACATTTAAATGAGATGAATATTCTTTTGTTATTTTTGTAAGCCCAGTAAGCAAAATAAAAAATAATATGAAAACCGATTTTCAATTATCCATTCAAAAATATTTTAGCCTAAAATATAAATCTTAATATTAATAATAATATGGCCGAAAATCAATTGTTTTAAAAATCGTCAGGAGCTAGTTGGGCGGTTGTAGTATTTGGACCATAGACGAAAATTAGTTGAGGACAAAGTGGATTTGTATTTTTTTAATTTTATAAATGCATTAAAATTATTAATTCAATAAAATGTGAATTATAATATGAAAATATATTATGAAATAATAAATTAATAATACACACATTTAAGATAAAAAAAAAAAAAAACCATAATATTTGAGTTAATTCTTATGCAATAAAAAATTTTAGTAATAATATAAATTTTTTTACGTGATTTATTTTAATATAAAGTAACCCAAGTGGAGACAATAAGATGTATTTTAATTAATTTTATAAACCTTACTAACTTTGGTGAGTTAGATTGGTTCAATTGTTTCCATTCGAAATATCAATATGCTGAAAAAATGTGTATGGATGACGTTTAGACAACATTTATCCATGAAAAAATGCCTGATATACGTTATAAACATAAATCTAAAGTGAAATATCAATTGGCTATCCAAAAATAAATATTGAATTCTAATATTATTTTATACAAACCCAAATTTTGGTTAAGAAGAGGTTTACTAAATATTATCGTTTTAGAGGGATTTCGTTATCTTTTTTTTATTGTCATTTTGTATTTTTAAGATGGTTTTTTTCCAAGTTTTTCATTCCTACCCCTATTAATTTGTTCAACTTTCAAGATAATTATATTCTAATTTCCAATAACAAGAGAAGACTATAGGTCAAATTGTTTTTATTGACAAATTAATAAAGTCTTGAAAATTAAATAAGACATTTAGAAAGGTTATACTAGTAAATCATCCCATTTAGTTAATTGTTATCTTAAAAATGGTGAATTAGTTAAAACGATAATATTTAATAAGTGGAGGGAGTAATTAGTAATGGCAAATTCTAGTAATAAGAGATCTATGAAATAAATTAGATATACATGATATGAATATACAGTCAAAGTTTCAATATACTGTGTCTAGTTCTAAGTCCAACAAATGAACAAATGGAAAATGACAAAAGAAATAACCTAACTAACTTCAACAAAATTAAACCCTAAAGAAAAAGCTTCAAAACCGGCGTCTGCACTTTTCCCAACTGCAAAGTCAAATCATCTTCGGCCGGCGACAAATTCGAGTTCAAATTCAAGTCCAAGCACAAAACTCTCTTACTATTCGATTTCTTCAAAACCGGCACCGGCAACGGCAGCAGCGCCTGTGTAACGAGTCCGCTATCGCCGCCCATATTTCCTCTATGTCTTCTCATATGCCCGCCGAGAGCTTGTCCGATCGGAAACTCAAGCCCGCAAATGGAGCATTCATGGATCTTCGGCTTCTTAGGCGAATTCGGCACCATCAAGAGATCATCTCCGGCGAGTTTCGGCTTCTTATGGCTGGCTCGGTGGCCGCCTAACGCTTGGAAAGAATTGAATTTCCGGTTGCATGTTTTGCAGGTGAAAGAACGGCAATCAGATTCGCCGACTTTGGAGAGTAACATCAAGCAATTGGCCATATCAATGGCTTCGTAATCGGATCTGCCTCTTTTGTTCATATCGGAAATGAATCGGAGATGTGAAAGTGCAGAAAAAAAAATTGATTTGTTTGGGGGTTTGAATGTTTAAGAAATAAGGGGTTATAATTTGTTTATATAGGATTTAGAGTGACGTGTTATAGGAGTGGCGGATTTGCCCTTGGATACGTGCAGGGTAAGAAACTAAGAGAGAGTGGCAATAGTGTGAAATAAATGGAAAGTCAAGGGTGAAAGTTGGAGCGATGCGTTTGCGTGACCGCGTGGAATGGGGGAAAATTAGTCTTGATGTTGACACTTCTAGAAAGAAAGGCCGTTATACTTGTACTAATACTAGTAATGTACAGAATGTTCCGAGTACTTGCTTGGTTGGCGCGTGGATATTGTTGAAAATAATATTCTTTGTTCAAATTGTTCACACAATATATTATGCAGTGAAATGAATCATTGCTTACGGCGTATAATACTATATTTTACAATTTGGAAAAATAGTACAAAAGTAAGTCGTCATTTATTTGTTAACAATTGTGAATGAAAGAAGATTTTAAGAATATTGAGTATTTTGATGTGAGCGTGTTTGATTAAGAGATAAAATGTTACAAATTAAAATCCTTTATCACGCATGTTAAAATATGCGTTGGTTGATTTTTTACATCAAACAATTCAATTTTCTGTGTAAGAATCTTAAAATCACCCCACTTTTTTCAGGATTTCTTCACGGGTATTAAATTTAGAATTTTGCAAACTTTTTAAGGGATCTAGCTTTTCTTCATTATTATATACCTTTTACAAAGGGGTTAACTTTTCATAATAAATATTTATTCATTTATAATATTTGAACTCAAAATATTACTTAATGAGTCAGATCTTTTAATACTTCATTAAAAAAATATCACATTGTATGATATACATGTTGAAACAATCTGGAATGAAAATGCATGTCAAAAGCTGATCCATTTTTTTTATCATTTTTCTAACTTCAAACGATTTTTTATTGAGCACATTTGATTCATTTTGATAAAACAAATAATTTGGAAGTATTGATAATAATTTGTTAGTTGTTGAGTGTGAAGAGGGAAAGTGAGTGGGAGACGCCGGGAAGCGAGTGGAATGTTGATGAAGTGTTAAGAGTGAAAGTATTATTTGTCAGTTATCATTCCATTTAAGTGAATAATTAAGTTTCCTCTTTTCACACTTAAATTTCCCTCTCTATTTCCTTCTACTTTACATAATTCATCGCTCTAACCAATCGAACAACCTTTCCAGTGACAATTCGAGCTTTTTAATTTGCCAAAAACGACCTAGTAATGAATACGAAATTTTGGTTTGAAGTAGTTGCTGTGTCACCACTAGAATACTCATTTTGTTTTTTAGTAATTCATTTAATCAAAACATGTAAATCCAAAATAGTAGTAATTAATTTTCATTTCAAAATTACATGATTTTTTTTCTATCATTCCTTCTTATATACCTTTATTTACTTTTGTTAAATACACAGTTTATCATGTAAAATTAAAACATTAAGGGTATAGATAAATACTTGCATATCTTTATTAATAATTTTATTGAAAAGTGTGACATGAGTAAGAAGACTACTAAAAAACGGAATGAGTAACAAAGAATGCTATGTAAATGTATTAACTTGTACAGCCATGTTGTACCCGCAATTCAGGTCCATTCAGTTTATTATTAACTAAAATAATGAGTTTGATTATAAAATAGAGTTTATTGAAGGTGAATAAGTTTGATTATGAAATTAAAACAATAACTTTAAATAATACTTTTTAATTAATATTTATTTGAGTACAATTTAATTTTATGATAAAATTTAATAAAAATATTAATAATTTTTATTTCACTTAGAGTCCTTAATATTTTAGGTCATATCCTCTTTCGAGCATTGGCTACATTAAAATCAATCATCTTTCTATGTGACGATGAGAGCGTCAAATTAAATATTTACGTTTTCTATGTATTAAATCTTTTTCTATTTTGTTTTCCAAATATCATATTATTTTATGTTTAATGGAGGGAGATCACAATCTGAAATTTTCAGTGTGCTTGTATTTTATGAGTATGTCAGAGCAAAAACTATCAAAACCAAACCAAAACAAACCGATCATATTCACGGTTTATATATTTTCTTTATTTGATTTTCGGTAATTCATTTTTCGGGTGAAAATCCGGGAAAACTGAACCAAACAATTTTATTATATATTAAACTTGTTGATTTTTTTGTTAAATTTATTTTGTCACTAACAATAATTTTTTTTCCAAATTTACAATAATTTATCTATATTTTATATTCATAAAAAATTTATATTTCAAATTAAAAGTAAGAAATGATAATTCTGTTTTAAAGAGAATCAAATTATTTTGGTTTGGTTCGAAACAAAGAGAATATATTACAATTGGTATGCCCCTACAACATTTTCCTTGTTCATTTTTTATTCAATTCTATTTTTTAACCGAACCGAAATTTCATTATTCATTAATGAGTACCAAAGAAAAGAATTCTGCTAGGCTAGATTAGCAGTATATCCTCCGATGGTTATTTGGTTGTAAAATTAGTGATATTTAATTTTACAAAGGTTCTACTCTCCAGTGGGTTTTGTGCTAGTCATTCAGCTGTACTTAACTAAGGTTCCGTCTGTTTCTGGAAACCAAAAGAGTATTATGCAAAATTATATTTTTTGGATTTTCTGAAGTTTGTTTGACATGAAAAATAAATCAAAGAAAAATAGTGTGCAAGTCAAAATAAATGTTGTGTAAATAAAAGAAAAATGTTTTCTCGTAAAAAGGTTGAAAACATTTTCCCTTATTTTTCTTCTTCACATTCATCCACTATTACCATCACCACTTCTTCCACCCAAATCAACATATCCACCACTTCCTCAACTCCATTACCGTCACCATCACCACCACCACCTCCTCCTCCACCCCACAGCCACGGAGAGTCGGCCCTTGTTTGGAGGCCATTAGGCAGCCGCCAAAGGTCCCAAAAATTGAAGGGTCTAAAAAATTTATATACATCTACATTTGATTGTTGACTAGTTGACTATTGCCATTGAACATTACAATTTCATTTATTTATTACCTCATAATATACAATTTGGCTTAAGATCTCATAATTGTTAAGGCCGTCTCTGCCGCCACCACCACTACCTACATCTGGACACCACCATCTACACATAGATATCACCATCACCCAAACAAACACATTCATCACTTCCTCCACTCCGCCACCGCCACCGTCACCATCACCACCACTACCTCCTCCACTCTGCCACTTCCACCACCACATCTCCACTCCGTCACCACTGCCCACATCAACACATCCACTACTTCCTCTGCACCGCCATCATCACCACCTTTTCTACCCCACCACCACCACTTCCTCCACCGTCACCATCACATTCACCTCCTTCATTTACATTTATTTTCATATTAAAATATAATTGATGTTTATATAATAAATATTTATATTTTGTACATTTTATATATATCGTAAAATGTACACAATATAAATAATTATTAGAATGTATATATAAGTTAAAATATGATATTGCATATTTAAATTTGTGGTAGGAAAATATTTTTTCAGAAATGTAAATAAACATCAGAAAATGTTTTACAGTGATGTAAATATTTTATTTTCTTACACAATATTTTCTCTTGGATATTATTTTCCTCCGAACAAACAAGTCTAATATATAAAAATATTTGAATAATTATGAAATAAATAATATACATTTCAATTTAAAAATTATATAGAAATTACCAAATTAATGCAGTGTTTGATTGTAATTCTTAACCGTTATAGCAATTTTTGTTTACCTTTTTTTATGAATTGTTTTGGTTTACTAATTTGTCAACTTACATTACAAGCCACGTGAATTAAAAGCTTTTGTGAACATAAATTAAATTTGTCAACTGCACAAAGCAAGAAAAGTAGTTTGTGATTTGTAAGCAATTAACAATTATGGTATACAATTAATTAGTTGAAGTTTGACAAAGCCTAAACCCTTTAATTAAATCACTGAAAATAATAGCCATTGAAGCCCCACTTTGTGCCCATCAACTGTCCTATGTTTCTTTATTAGTTGGGTTTCTAGGAAACCTTCTGTTGAAAATATATATACATATATCCAAACTAGAAAAGATTTTAATTAAATTGTCTTCAAATTATAATTATTATCTTCTAATTATTCTTTTGGGTTGGAATATATAAACTATTATGTTTCTTAGCTAGGTTTTATGTTTATATTTTATTTTCAACCAAGCTCTTACAATGTTTACAATTCGTTTACAAAGTTTTTTGATACAAACAACGGAAATGTAAAAAATGCCTAATTATATATTTTTACGTATATGGATTTGAGATGGTTTTAAAAAGTTTTGTGGAAATTTTATATAAATTTGAATGAATGGACCTTTTAGATATTAAAGGCAAATTGTCAACATAAAAAATTAGAGTAGTTGTACCAAACCGTACAGCAAAGAAAATTAATATGGTTTTCGTAATAAATTCGTATAATATGACGTTTTTTTTATAAACACAACTACATTTCGTCACCAAAAACGTCACCTTCACTTACGTTCTTCAATACTAATTTTCCCCAAGTCAATACTTTTATTCATGACTCTCATTCTTAATGAAAAAACCGATGGACTGGATAGGATTTAATTTCTAATTATTCAACATTTGTTATTCAAATCACTAGGGTTGTAAATAAATCTGCAAAATACTTTTATCCTCAATAAAAATATTTTCAAATAAGTACTTTTGCTTAGATCAGTTTCACACTATCAAAATTTATTTTCTCATAACATAGTCAAATTTTATCAAGCACATGCTTGCCACACGAAAGTTTTCCACTCGGAATAAAACCACCTCGGTAAAAATAAAGAAGACCAAGTCATGTTTTATCTCAACCAAGCCTGTTTTATATCAACTTAGGGATAGGTTCAGACGAGCGACCAAGCCAAGTCGTTTTACCAGCTTGGAGATATCCCGCTAGCTTAGGAGTATAATACAACTAAGATTCCATATCCCAAGAGTTTATTTGTAATAAAGGTAGTCCTTATTAATAATTGCACATGAAACAAACTTTATCCTGCCGAGAAGATGAGAATATTTATTCAAGCAAGAATTCTATTTGAGATATAACTATGTCTCCTAATCTAACCAGGAATCATGCAAATTCTATAAAAGACTCACTTGGTCACCATTTAAAGGTACGTATTCTAAACACTACTCTTCCTGCCTCCTTTTTTAATTCTGATCTTACTTAAGCATCAGAGAAACCACACCAGTCAAATGACTAGTTCCCAATAGCAACCGATATGTCTTGTAGGAACCATCAACACTCAACAAGAGAAGCTCAAAGGAGGCAGTTTCAGTTATAGAGTTAGTACGTGGAGTTATGTTTTAGGACTAATTCTTCATTTTCAAATAAAATAACAGAAGAGATATGTAACCAAGAAAAATTATTGTAGAACTAGTTATCTTGAATTACAAATTAACCGAGTTTAGTTCAGTGCTAACTTCAATTCAATTCAATCATGCTTATTTATAAATTATTAAAAAATTGTCACTTCAAGGCTAATTTGGGTTTCATACTTACACATGTTATCCCTATTCTTTCCTTTTTCATTTACATTTTTTGCTGAGTTTTAAATTTGACATTCACGTTTATATCTTTGAATTCAACCTAATTCTCTCTCATCTTTTGGATTTTTTTTAATTCTTCTCTTCATCTTGTTCTTCTTTTCCTGATATGTTGTTCTTTCAGGATTCGTAATCAACATTAGTTCTACTTGCTTTCATTGTTCTTTGCTATTTTTTTTATTTTTCGAATTTAAAATTTTTTGGATCGAGATGAATTGCTTTCTCTTAATTCTTAATCTACGTCAATTCAATTTGCATTAATTGTTCTTTCTTTTTTTTTAATTTCCAAATTCGAATTTTGTTTTAAACGAACAATTCATTTCAAAGTCATAAAAAACTTGAAACTTTTATCGCAAAACTGTAAGATCCATTAACATGCATATTAACCATTATCCTCCCTTGTTGTCTACAATATT
>CATIWQ010259130.1:0-12209 GCA_949673415.1 Euphorbia schlechtendalii | reverse complement strand
TTTCTGAGCTACTATAATGATAATACATGCAATATATAAGCTAATTATTATTTGAAGCAATAGAAAGATTCACCCAAATGAAGTCATAAGCATCCAGGAGTGCATAATTATCTTTGTTTTGAATTTTTTTCATTTTCACTTGAATAGAAAGGGTGAAAGACTGTCCACTAAGGAATCTACAGTGAATAAACAAGTTCGATAATGGAAGAAGAATAAGAAACTCTGAAATCAATCAAACATCCATTGTAATGGAAAAAAATAAAAACCTCAATGGCGAGCACCCTTGTTGAAGCTTCTGATTCATTCCACTTCATATGAGAAAGTATTAAAATTATTTACAGCATTAACATCACACATATAGCACTTATATAACTAATATAAACAAATTGGGCATCTCAAACAGATAATAGACAGATTACAGCAACATAACACATAGTTTGAATGTAACTAAACAAAACTAAATCCAAACTATAAATCTAATATAAATATGTTATATTAAGTATATTATATGTCAATCATCAATATTAGAGAAAACACTAAACTTTTTATAGCAATTACACCAGACATATAATAGATATATAACTAATATATATCAAATACTAAGTAGGAAATTAAAAAAGAGATTTAACAAAAGGATTGAACCACTGAATACCTTGTGCATTTGCATAATCATAAGACATTGTTACTAGGAGCAGGAATAACATAGAATGTTAATATACAAAGTGAAAATTCAGTGATGAGATGGCTACTGCTTTTTCAGCTGCAAAAAAGCTTAAAGTTCGATAATTTCTAAAGCAGTAATGGAAGATGTTACCTGATATTGAACTTTCAAACCTTTTATCTCATTTCAAATTGGAAATTAGACTACGTTTAAATTCAGAAAAATTAGCAGAATGTGGAATCAGGACTCCTAAAATAGAATGTCCAACAAACTTAACATCTTCACTTCAAGATCCATTAATGTACAAAATTACTTCGATAACATGCATTGTTTCTCGTTGAATCAGAACCTCAAAATCAAAAATAGAAGAATAGAAACGAGATTGATAGATCAATTCCTTTTATAAGTGAATCACAATTACTCTAAACCTAAAATTGAACAGAAAACAAGATGAATAGAAGAAAGAATTCGTCAACACGAGTGAAATAAAGAGAATTAGGTTTTGATTTTACCAAATTTCCAGATCATGGAACACAAACAGGAGGTTGCTGGTATCCATTGTTTCTCGTTGAATCAGAACTTCAAAATCAAAAATAAAAGAATAGAAACAAGATTGATCGATCAATTCCTTTGATAAGTGAATCACAATTGCTTTAAACCTAAAATCGAACAGAAAACAAGATGAATAGAAGAAAGAATTCATCAACACGAGTGAAATCGAGAGAATTAGGTTTTGATTTTACCAAATTTCCAGATCAAGGAACACAAACAGGAGGTTGCTGGTATATAAAGGGCGTATAATTGAAATTTGGAAACTGAAAATTGCCACGGAAGAGATTAGAAACTTGATGAGACAATTTTGTAAATATAATTTAGGTTTAAGCACAATATCCTAAAAACCCCTTGATTCATATGCCATGTGCAAAGCCGTATCGGAGATTCTCGAGGCCCTGAGCAAAAAATTGTAAATGGGTCCTCATAGAATGAAAGTATGTATAAAAAATTTCAAGCTTGAATTTAATATTTCGCCAATATTCATATACAACAATAATGTTAACAAACTTTGATAAATACATATTATGTATTAGGATTACAATATTATCATTTGAAAATATCTATCGAATTATTTATATTCAATATGAGATACTGAGTATAGAAGAAATTAAAAATTTGAAAATGAAATAATTTTTTAATAAAAGAATTGTATGATTTTGAGAAAACAATATACATATTTAGCAAAAATCAGTTAAACATTTTATTTGTTTAACCTAATTAAAAATTGTGAATAAACTTACTTAAGAAGTTAATAATGTTAACTAAAAGTAAAATAATAAATATAAAACTCTTGATAACATTTATTTTTGAGAGAGTTGAAAAATAACATTTGTTGAAGATAATATATATTTTTTTAAATACCGAGTTACAAAATTATTGGTTCCATTCTAAAAACCACTCTTTGATATTAATCTTCATTGAAAGATAATTTTTATTTGATTATATAAAGTATTTAAATGTTAATATTGATATATTTATTAAAATAAAGATAATTAATTTATAATTATAATTTTTAAAAGAGTAGTTAATATAATTCTTCAAAAATAAATTATTTAGTACAATAAGGAGAAATTAAACATATTTTAAAAAAAATATTATTTGAAGTATTGAAAATAATTTGTGAGGCTAAGGGGCAGGATAGCAAACATTTGTGCTGGAATTAATTAATGTCCTATCTTTCACGGTTAATAAATATTTATTATTTTCTATACTCAAACTATACCCGGAATAGAATTTTGAGGTCCTCGGGAAAATTGGGGCCCTGAGCAGTCGCTTACCTTACTCCTTCTAATGGCTGGCCCTGTTTATGTGTTTTGATCAAATACATTATTTTTTTCCTTGTGTTTTGAAAAATAATTTATATCTCCATGCATTTTATCTTTTTCATACTAAAACTGCCTTGTATATCATATAATTTAATTTCGTATTGAATTTCTAAACATAATATATGTCTATGAATAAAAATTAATTTAATATATCATATCTTAAAATGTTATGGACTAAAGTTAATCTAAAAAAGTTTTTTTTATTATTATTTTTATCTTGTGTAACCATATCTTGAAACTTAAACAAAAGTCTTATAAATTGTCAAAAAGGTACTATCTATGATTATAGACATCGGAATATTATTAACAAAATAAAACTAAAATATAACAACAAATATTTTATTTGTTAACAATTTGATAGAAAAACATATAAAGTAAAGCATAAAGGTTATAGTATGAAAAAGACAAAAGTTAGGGGGATATAAATTATTTTTCAAAGCATAAGGACGTAATAATATATTTGGTCAAAAATCAGGAAGACTATAATTATTTACCCTGTATACCTCAAATTATTATATACTCTATTTTCTTTCATAACTTTAGTTGACTAATAAGGATGTGTCATCTATAACTTATTGGTGGTTTAATTCAATTCGGCATTAATGGATTTAGTTCAGTTCAGGTTCGAGAATATTACTCGTTTGGTTGGTGGAATGGAATAGAATTGAATTGAATTGAATATAAATAGGAATGATGATAAATACTGTAGAGTTTTGTCTCGACGACAACTAAACGAATCCATATAGTTATTAATATTTCATTACTCATAAAATTCTCAAAACTAGCAAACTAATGCCTCTTTGAAGCAGGTAACACTAGGGTGAACAAAAAATTTTGGGTAGAACCAAATTTTAGTTTAAATTTTATCTTTTTTTAATAAAGTTGAGCACGGGAATTCCGGCCCTATTTATTTAAGATAAAAGAAAAAACAACAAAGAAAATAAAAGAAAAGAAAAAAGACAAAACTATAAAGACGGACTAATGGCTATCCTCTATAGAGGTTTTTTCCTTGCAAGCTCGTTGAGCATCACATTGCTCATGTAAAGAGATATAATGGTCATTCTACATGTGAATAGGCTGCAAGAATGAAACACCCTCATCGTCCTCATAATGATGACTATCTTACAAATCTAGAATGGTGCCGCTCCATATAGATCCACTAGTAGATTGAGTAGTTCTTGCTCCTAAGCTATTGATAGAAGGAATTGGGCTAGTAACCTTTCCTTGCAAAAGGTGCACCCCCAAGTTAATCTAAACAAGATTAAAGACATGAAATCCATGAGTGCTCCCAAAAGTAAGAAGGGTTTCCTTGAGTGGAATCTTTCGTATAGGCAATGAATGCTAACCACTCATATTCTTCCTCCTTGTGTAAATTTGTCACGGAGGACTTTCCTCCTATTCTTTCATATCATCCCACGACTCACGTTTACAAGAAGCTTGAGGCAAAGTGTTTCTTTTTCTCCTAAGTTATCTGAAACCACTTTGTCTCCCACTAAGTGGGCTTCCAAATCTATTCCATCTAGGTTCTTAATATGATGCATTGTTGTTAGATTATGCACAACTAATTCATGACTAATCAGGTTAGCATGTACAACCACCTCCTGGCTTTCCATCTTCATTTCTTCGCAACCCGTGAAAACACTATCCTCCGAAGTACTTGATTTTTCTTCCTTAGACTCCATGTCCATATCTATCAACGGAGGCTAATCCTACTTAATAATGAGACCATCTTCAATATTTTTAAAATCATAGATGTCAGAACAACAGACATGAAACTTTCCTCAAGACTATGCTATCTTGGTTTACTCTTAGTAAGGAGCTCAAAATTCTGTTGCTTTAGGTCCGATTTCTCAATAATTTGGTTGAGCTCTTTGCTCATATTACAGCTTCTTATTTCTCTACAATCATAGGCTGAATGATCAGCAACACTGCATAATTTGAAAAATGCTGGTGGATTCTCAAATACAAGATCAATCCAAATTCAATGGCCACTTGTGTCGACACCAACTGCGTGTGGCAACGATGATGACAAATCCACATCTACAAGCACCTTAGTATAGTGATCAAAAGCCCCTATGGCCTTGTTAACCCATATGAAAATTTCAAAACAGTTTGCTATCTCAGCAAGGGTTCTTTGGTCCTAGTATTCCCAATGCAGCCCCATCAATCTAACCCAAACATGTGCGTAAGTGGTTTTTTGTGTATAAGGATCAAAATCAGGCACCCAAGGCCGTAACCTAAAGATTTATTGCCTTAAATTGATACTCCCCTTGCTCCAAATCAAATCCTTTATCACTTGTGAACAAAGCACGATATGATAAAAGCCACGTTTGATTGAGATTAAATTCCATTGGGATTGCTCACCCCAATTGTAGATAGTGGCGATTTCAATCCTTAACCTTTCTTGACAGATTGTCTTTCCCTTGAATCAACCTTCCAATTAGGGAAAACGCACAAGGTTTTATTCTATCATTATAAAACGCTTGTGTAATATTGACGATTTTAACCCCCCCCCTTCTCTATAATTTTTGCGTTGGAGGAAACATGAATTGTTATTTCATGCTTATCCAGTGCAACCTATACATATGTTGGCTTGGATTGCTGGTTCATAGGAACCTTCATGGTCATGAATGTCATTGGGTTAGCTTAAAAGCCATCGAAAAATATTGGTTTTCTAAAATACTTGCTATGAAATCAGCTTTGGAAAAAAACTGAATTCATGATGAAACTGAAAAACTAGGGCAAGAAGTGATGCTTACTTTCTTGAAGAGCAGAAATAATCAAGAAGCCTTCTGTTGAAGGTAGCAAAGATCAAGAAACAACTAAGGGTGGTAGAGTTGACGTTATCCGACATTTTTTGTGGTAGCGGCTAAGGTTTCATTGAAACCTTAGCAGAGCTTTATTCATGTTTTTCAACATGTCTTTTATATACTGATTCTTCCTTTAAATTTTGATTAAATGATAATATATTATATGCATGATTAATTAAGAAAAAATCCCAAAATATTTTCCAATGTCTCGATTGCTAATACATGAAACTCAATCAACTAATGCCTTTGTTTTCAATTGCTCGTTTATTGAGAATCTCGATATTACGCCTCGAGATGATCTTGGGCAAATGCGAACAATAATTAAGTTAAGACTTGGACTTTTATGAAACTTTTTCCTAGATTAAGTATCAAAATGTGTATTAGATTGCATCTCATATTGTGAATGCGTTATAGACAACAATTTTTTGTTACTTTGAACTTTAAAAATAAACTTTGGGCTACTAAAACTATAGAATGCCCCCTTATGCCTATGAGTCTTAAAGCCCATTATATAATTCCAGGCCCAATTTATCGATATGAAATTAAGGGAAATACACCCAATTATTACTTTTGGGCTTAATTGCTTTGTTTGTTAACCGACATATTATTCTCTTTTCTATCCTTTTTAAAATTTTCCTTTTCATTTTTACATCATATAAATGGATGAGTCTACGGTACAATACAAGGTATTATAATGTATGGTAGTATATCCATTAGATTTTTTAATAATAAATGTAAATTGTAATTTTAATACGTTTGTTCATATTGCCTCACCACATTATGCCACGTCTCTCTCCAAAACATCTAATTTCTTTTTAAATTAACTAATTAATTTATGTTCACATTAACTACTTCTTCAATTTTTCATGCTTCTTCTCTCATATGATAATCTAATATCTGAAACTCCATTTTTTCAACAAATCCTATTCAATCATGACTTCATTTTGATTAGTCTGACTAATGAACATACAACTTGAATTTAAGCTTTAACAGACAATGAAATCAAACCTCACAATTAAATAAGGTGACTATATAAAATAAATCCAACACAAAGAAGCCTAATTTCTCTCTCTTAATTTCATAGGTCGAGAGATGAATCTATAAGAATTGAAAATAATTACGACTTAAAAATCAATTCTCAAAATTCACCATCAAAGCCTAGTGATTTTATATCGTCTTGCCCCTTGAGTTCCTCCTTCGTTTATTCTTGAGTAAAAAAGGTTTGAAACTTAACTTCCAAATTAAATTCCAAATGGCAAATTTTATAAATGGCAGCAGAGGAAAGCTTTTACTCCGTAGCTATTGGGTTTTTTTTAGTTCATAATTTTAAGGATTTGAAAGAAGAATATTTGAGTAGAAAGAAGAATACCAAAGATCTTTTTTACTTCAAGACCTAATAGAGTTTTAACCACGGATTGTAAGAATGGTAAGATAAATGAGTACAAATTAATTTCATTTTTTGCTATGGATGGACATAAAGGTAATTTTGACTATGATGTAGAAATTGAAGAGAGATGGTGGCTAGGGTAATCCAATGGTGCTTAATAGATTTACATCATTTATTGTTAAATGAGTCATTCATCCAATGATCAAAGTTTTGGAAACATAGAAAAAGAATAGACTTATCTGTATGGTAGCAAAAACTATGATATATAGTAGTACATAGTAATGCATTATAGAATTTTCGCATATAAACACCTCATACTCTATGTACTTTCAGTATCTTCTTCCTTACCTTTTCCAGTGTCATTTATTGCATCCTCAATAACTATCA
Organism: Euphorbia schlechtendalii; assembly: GCA_949673415.1. Classification (NCBI taxonomy): domain Eukaryota; kingdom Viridiplantae; phylum Streptophyta; class Magnoliopsida; order Malpighiales; family Euphorbiaceae; genus Euphorbia; species Euphorbia schlechtendalii. The sequence continues at coordinate 5,084 of CATIWQ010259130.1, read as the reverse complement.
CTAATCGCACAAAAATAAGCAAAGTTAGCTTAACTCCATCAAATTCTATTTCATTTTTCACCATTGAATTCTTTTGATTTGTAACTAGGCTTCTTTATTTTCATCTGAATTTCATTAGGTTTTGTTTCGATCAATGACCATTATTATGCACATTTAAAAAAAGCAACAAAAAAGTGATAAATTATATGTATTTCCACAGAGATCATGCAGCAAAAGGAGATCAACAAGTTTACTGTGCATAAAGCAGTACCACAAGTCTACCTTCAGCAATTGACCAGTCAACTTAGCTCAACAGCAAGTTACAAAGTTAGTTAGAATTTGTTATTAGTTTTCACAGTTAGAGTCTAAAGCTGTATATATAAGAAACAATTTATTTCTTTGTACTGCATCTTTTTTTCAATCAAAGGAATTTTTCATATTCTCTTCTATGTTCTTTATTCTCCAATTTCGTAATCTTTAGTTCTTAAACCGTTACATGGTATCAGAGCTGCATGGCTAAGAAATCAAATAGATTCAATGCTCTCAACAGAGAAATAGAAGTATGGACATATGCTGAAGAAGATACAACAGTGATGAACAGTAGACTTAGTCTTTCAAATGCGGATAATCCAGGTATGATTGTGGTGCCTACACTCTTTAATGGCAGTAACTTTCTACCATGGAGTTGAGCGATTCAAAGGGCTCTAATAGCAAAGGACAAAATTGATTTTATTCAAAGTAAAATAGAGTCCCCTGTAGAATATTATTAGTTTTACAATTTACGGTAGAAATGTGACTACTTGCTTACTTCTTGGATTTTAAATTCCATGACAAAATAGTTTTCTGAAGCTTTTCTTCATGTTGAAAATTCAAGAAGTTTATGGTTAGAACTTGAAGATAGGTTTGGTGGTAGCAAAGACCTTAGGTTATATTAGATCAAGAGAGAAATAAATTCTCTAACATTAGGAAATAATTCAATCAAGATTTTCTATACTCAGATTAGGAGGTTTTGGGATGAACTTGATTTTTTGAGAAAAATGTTTGTGTGTACTTGTACTGCTGCTGAAAGTTGTGATTGTAATGTGGCAAAGAATATTAAAGATCTCAATGAAGAAGATGTATTGATGCAATTTCTTATGGATCTTAATGAGGGATATGATGTTTCCAGAAGTCAAATCTTAATTATAGAACCATTTCCTTCAATCAATATAATATATGCAATGTTGCGAAAAATTGAAGAGTAAAGAGAGGTAAATCCTGAGTAGTCAGTAGAAATAGTAAATTACTCAGCCAAATTTCAGCCAAGAAACCACAACTTTATCAAAATTGATAATAGAACAGATGGCAGGTTCGTGAAGAAAGAAGGGAGAAAATGTACTTATTTTTTATAGTATAAATCACACAAGAGATAGATGTTTTCATCTTATTGGGTATCCTGATTGGTTTACCATGGATAGGAGAAGATCAAGGCCACAACAAGCAAACATAGCAGAGGATAATCAAGAAAATCATAGCCTTGTTGGTGATGTAAAAGGCCAAACAACTGTTAGTTCTTGCAGATGAAGTTTACAAAGTTATGAAAGGTAAAAATGTGATGGAAACTCCAATCAATTACATTCAAAAGGAAGATTTTATTACTTTAGTAGGTTTTTCAGGTAATCATAAAAACTCTATTTTTAATAAAGTGGAATGGATTGTAGACAGTGGAGCTACATCTCACATGAATTCTATTTTGCAGTTTGTTAAGAATTTGAGAATGTCAAGTTTCAACCACATTGTCATTTTGCTTGATGGATCGAAGTAGATTACTACAAAGTTAGGAGATATATAATTATCAAAGAATTTAGTTCTAAAAAATTTCCTATATATACAAAAGTTTCAGTTTAACCTGCTATTAGTGGGAAAGTTACTTTCAAATTCAAAGTTGTCTATTCACTTTAGACTTGATTGCTGCTATCTACAGAACCAAGCAACTATGAAGATTTTAACAATTACCTGGGAGACTAATGGATCATACAAACTAAATGATTCATCTGGCAAAGAGGAGTGCTTACAGAAGGTTCCAATTTGTCTAAGAAATCAAGGTTTGATAGATAAATCTTGTATTTGGCATAGAATATTGGACCATGCTTTTGGAGAAGTTTTATCTCATGTCTCTAACATTGATTTCAGATGTAGTAAGATAGATTGTGGCATTTATCATTCAGCTAAAAAAACAAGATTTCCTTTGCCAAATAGTTCAATTAAGACTGTAAAATATTACAGCTGATTCATGTGGATTTACGGGGTTCATATAGTTTGCAATCTTTACTTTGTGCTAGTTATTTTCTTACTATGGTTGATGATTTTTCAAAAAGCCACCTAGATAGTTTTATTTCAAAATAAATCCCGCATTCCATGCTTTATAAGTTTTTTTGCCAACTACTGAAAACCAATTTTCATCAAAGGTACAAATGCTTAGAAGTGATGATGGAAATGAATTTCTAAGCAAGGAATGTACATGTTTTATTCAGGCAAAGGGTATTTTTCATCAAAGAAGTTGTGCTTACACCCCTCAACAAAATGGAATAGTTGAGAGGAGACACATGCATCTCCTTGAAATTGCAAGAGCTTTTTTATTTCAAGCACATTTGCTTAATTCTTTTTTGGGGAGAGGCTATTTTGATGGCAGTAGAAATTATTAATGTATTGCCTTCTAGAGTGTTGTGTTGGAAGTCACCCACGAAATACTTTACAGTAGTGCACCAGACTACATAAGATTCAAGGATTTTGGATCAAAATGCTACTACACTAACACAACACCCCACAAAATGAAACTTGCTGAAAGAGCACATAAAGCCATTTTCTTAGGCTTTTCTACAGGAAAGAAGGGTTGGAAAGTTTTTGACTTAACAACTAACAAGATCTATGTGTGTAGGGATGTGTCATTTTAGGAAGACATATTTCCATTTGTTAATTCATCATCTGATGAATATTCTTCTTATTCAACTGTTATAAAAGATGCAGTAGTACTGCAACCTTCTTTACCACAAGCAGCACAAGTTACTAGATTAGATATGCATGTTCAAATGACTGCTTCGCTTAATCACTACATTACTAATGCTGTAATTTTTCCATCTCACCATACAACATTAATGTACAAGATTTTTGTTGCAAAGGAACCAAAAAGTTACATTGAAGCTGCTGCTGCTGACAGAAATTGGATAAATGCTATGAATGTAGAGCTGACAGCTTTGGAAACAAACAAAACTTGACATCTCACTGCATTATCTCCTTGAAAAGACCAATTGCTTCTAAATGGGCCCAGAGGATGACGTACACCCCTTAAGGAATAATAGACAAATACAAGCTTGTAATCAAGGGCTACAATTAGTAGTTTGGCATAGATTTTCATGAAAGCTTTAGCCTGTGGCTAGAGTAGTGATAGTTAGACTTGTTATATCTTTGGCAGCAGCTAAACAATGGGAATTGCATTAGATCGATATCAACAATGCATATTTGCATGGATTTCTTGAAGAAGACATTTATATGCTACCTCCTTAGGGTTATTCTAAAAACTCAAATGGGTTGTTTTGCAAGCTAGACAAATCATTATATGGTCTTAAACAAGCAGGAAGGCAATGGTACAAGGAGCTAAGTTTAAAGGTACTTTTCTTTGGTTTTTTACGTTCTAGTCATGATCATTGCATGTTTACTAAAATTTCTAATTTTTTCACTATGATCTTAGCAATTTATGTGGATGATATCCTAATTAGTGGCTCGAATCTGCAAGACATTGCTGCATTAAAGTAAAATCTCCATTCCTTATTTACAATCAAGGATATTGGGCAAGCTTCTTTTTTCCTAGGACTTGAATTGGCAAAAACAAAGGTAGACATCTCTATTGCACTAACCAAGTATGCAAAGGACATTCTCACTAATGCAAATCTACTTGATTCTAATCATGTTTCTAGTCCTTTGCCACATGGATTGGACTTGAATCAAACTAGTCCTCCACACAAGGATCCTGAACAATACAGAAGACTCATTGGGAAAATATTATATCTTGGTTTCACTAGACCAGATATCTCATATGCTTCCCAACAACTGAAATAATTCATGCAGAATACTAGCGAGATATAGTTTCAAACAACAATCCATCTACTAAAATAAATCAAGGGTACACTCAACATGGTTTGTTCTACTTAGCAAACTCCAACCCAAGCTTAACTGGTTATTGTGATGTTGACTGGGGAAAGTGCATACCATAAGAAGATCTTTGACTAGATACTGTATTTTTTTGGCAACTTTCTTATCTCTTGGAAAACTAAGAAACAATCCACAGTAAGCAGATTTATTGCAAAATTTGAGTATAAAAGTATGGGTCACACAATATGAGAATTGCAGTTGTTACAGGATCTTCACATACAAGCACCTTTGCCCGTGCCACTAAATTTTGATAATCTCGCAGCCATTACCATCACAAAAAATCCAATCTTCCATGAAAGAACCAAGCATATTGAGATTGACTAGAACTTGGTGTGTTCAAAGTATGAAGATGGTTTCATCTTCCCACGGCCAATCTAATCTAGCCAGTAACTAGTTGACTTGTTTACTAAACCTCTGTCAACAGCTCAAATGGTGTCTGCTTTGTCTAAACTATCTTTCTTTCCTATTTTTCCCAATTCACAAAAGGTTCATTGTGAGGGGGGATGATGAACTATATGGATTTCCACATAGATCACGTAGTAAAAGGTGATCACCAAGCTTACGGTTCACAGAGCATTACCATAACTCTACCTTCAACAATTGGCTAGTCAACTCACCTCAACAGTAAGTTGCAAAGTTAGTTAAAGTTTTTTATTAGTATATATAAGAAACAACTCATTTCTCTGTAACTTTATCTTTTTTCAATCAAAGGAGTTTTTCATATTCTCTTCTTTATTGTTTGTTCTCCAATTTCGTAATATTTAGTTCTTAAATCGTTACAAAAAGGTTTTTTTTCTACGGAATCCTTAACTAGATGGGGATTGATTTGGGATCATAAGAGTAAAATCATGAAAGCAATACTAAGAGGAAATTGGAAATCAAACGATAAACAGATTATGAAAATCATTACAGGCTAA